>ML821842.1:91782-103911 GCA_009831015.1 Picea engelmannii | reverse complement strand
ATATGCCAAATGATAGATCGGGAAACTGTAAGGAAAACCCAGATGTTCAAATTCCCAAATCCACTCTCAAACCCTGTAGATCTGAATTCTTCACTGAATGGTGTGCCCCACTGGATGACTGAAACCCTAGCTGGTTCATCCCTGATGAAGGAGGCCTCCAAATGATCTGAAACTCTCCAAGAATATAGATCGGGCTATGAGAATCCCGTGGGAGACGTTTCGGGCTTAGATCTCAAGTAGATCTCCCTAGATCTGAGTTTTACTGAATCACAGGACGTCCCCTATGGCTCCACGACGTCCCAATCTGCAGACAAATATAGAATGATGATAACCCTCCAGAAAATCCCTCAAACTGATGGTCCTGCCCCTGCAAACAAAACCCAACTGTCGAAATGTCCCTAGGCCCTCAGGATAAGCTGGATCGAACCTCCCTCGATAAACTGGCCCTGAGACTAGAATGGAGTGGAGGAGTCTTTCATCCCTGAGACCAAGCTGTGGAACATGGTGAGTGGATATTTCACCACTGAGTTTCTCCCAAGGGTTTGTACAGCAAAACCCCCAAACTTAATGCTCAAGAGCAATAGAAAATGCTAATCCAAAACCAAAATGAGTAATAGGTGCACCCTAGCCTCTTACTTATATTTTTTCTTCTAATTCTTTGTTGAGTTAGGTTAACTCCCAAGGTTAATCTTCTATTCTTCTGTTGAGTTATCTTTTACTCCTTTCCTTTTCCTTTCTTAAGTCAACGTAAAAATATAACTTTTAACTTATTGACTTTTTCCCCCCTTCAGTGTGAGACTATGACCTAGTAGGGGTGCCCAGGCCATTGAGTCTCCTCATTACCTCTCTAAGAGGTGGGGGACATTACAATCTGAGTTTAACGAAATCCGAGAAGAGAAAAGAGTGTGTGGGAGATCGAAACCTTCGAAGGGGAAAAGCTCAAAAGAGATAATGAAAAGAGTGCATAGGAGACACACTTATTCTAAGTCCAAAATATCAAAAGAGATAGAGCTTGAAAGAGCATAAGCGAGACCCAATATAGTCGGGTTCGCGGGAGGAAGTTCAAAAGGCCGAAAAACTTTGAAGACTAACAAAATTTTCCAAGTTAAAAGAAATCAAAAGATTAGGAGGAGGAGAAACATAAACCATCAGATTGATTGTATGGAGGGACCTGGACCGTTAGATCAACTTCCAGTGAACAGAGGAAGTGCAGACGAGGAAATCGATCTCAAACGTTGGATCTGAGCGCAGACGATCAACCATCATCGGATCACGAGAAGGTGCACGAGCTTTAATGCTTTGTGTACATGCAGGAGGGTGGACTCACAAATGTCTCGAAGTCCCGAAGTCATTTGGGACCGTCCATCATTTGGGAGGATGTGTGGCGGAAATCCATCAAGTTCGGGTGGAAACGCTCCGGGAGGAATGAGTGCACGTAAGGTTGAAACACCTGAAGCTTGGAGAGCCGAAGGGTCGAGAGCTATCGATATACAAAGGGACACTTGGCAACAGATCACAAGCTCCAAGTAATTTCTAGTAAGGGTTCAATTGAGAACTGAGATAGCCGAAGCCCAAAGAGCCGAAGAGAAGCTGGACCGTTAGATCCAGAAAGGATGCATGGCGAAAGATTGTGAACTCTGGGTGAAGTCACTCTGGAATAATGCGAAGGAGAAGGGTTTGAAATCGCTGAAGCCCAAACAACCAAAGCGAACGATAGTTGTCGATCTCGAAGAGGACAGGTGTCAGAAGATCCAACACTCCGAAAGATTTCACTTCGAAGATTTGTGGTTATTGAGATTTGAAGAAGATGAAGGCCGAAGTCCTAGAAACGATGAGAGTCGTTGATGCGAAGGAGGACACGCGGCGCAAGATTGAGAACTCCAAAAAAGAGCAGAGGAGAAAAGTTGTGAGGACCCGAAGAAAATCTTAGTCATTGATCAAGGAAGGAGTCGTAGGACCATTGATTTGGTTGAGAAGGTCAAAGTTTCGAAGCTGGAGCATGTCCGTTGATTTGGGAGGATACATGTTAGCATATCTTCTACTCCGGAAGATAACTAGTTAGCAGTGGCAAGGATTTGAGAACTGAAAGTCCCCAAGGCCGGACTCGCGGAGGAGATCATGATCGTAGGTTCAAGGAGACAACTGGCAATAGATCGTTAACTCCGGAATATTGGAGTACGAAGAGTAGAAAGGTTTAATATTTCAAACGCCCGAAGCCTAGAATCACAAAGGTGATCTCGACCATTGATCGAGAAGGGGCAGATCTGGTCTGTAGATGTGAAAGGCATAGATCTGAGCTGTTGGTTCAGACAAGATCATCAAGATCGCGAGATCAATGATCCTATAGCATATTGGGGACAAGAGTTGCACGAACTTTAAAGGTCATAGCCCGAGGATAGATGTGAAGAAAGGGGATTCAACAGTAGTTGTTGATCACGGATCATCGCCGAAAGTGAGAAATCAATGGATGGGAAGGATTGCGGGGCCAAGACATGCTCAGACTTTAATTTTCCTGGAGCAGTCCACAATTAGAACCACGGTATTAACAAATGGATGTGTGGCAGCACGAGGAGGATTGCAGGGAGAAAAGCGGGTTTGTTTGAAACCACTCTTTCCACGCCCGCATTCGCACATTAGCACAAGGACACGACCCAGGATCGTATGAAGGAGGGGCTAACACAAAAGGGGATTACGCCTGAAACTAGTGTTTTGGGAGCACATGGAAATTGGCCCGCGGGTCTGTGAGGACCTGCACATAGGGAAAAAAGGGGCCTATGCATATTTGATTTGGGTTCAATCGGGATCCCGAAGAGTCGATCCGACTCAGCAGAAGAAAGATCCAAAGACTAGGAGGTCGCGCAACCCCAGGAGGGAAGGGGGTCTGCATCACATACATCACATTAGGATTCATGGAGCACGAGAATCATTAATTTGTTCCAAGGCCAAAGCAATCTGGTCATTTAACTAATCGTACATCACATTAAAATTCATGGCGTAACAGTAATCTCATTACTCAATCAGTTCGACATCAACATTGCCTAAAAGTTTAAATGAAAATAAAACTAGACAGTTCACTTAAGGATGAATAGATAAGGAATATACCTAGGCAAATGGATGGGAAAAGGCTCATTATCAAAGACTGGGTTGAAGTCCTTCAAATGAAGAGTTTTATTGAATGTTAAAAGAATAAAATTTCGTTGATCAAATAATTGAAGAGAGGTGTCTCTCAAGGAAAACCTACCCAAAAAGAAAAAAACATATCTTGAGGGACAACTACACTCATAAAACTTATACATAATAAGTTGAAAAGGGTAAGTCAATGCATGAATAAAAGGAATAAAAATCTAGAATTCAAGAAACCCGGAGACATAACTTAAGAAACCTGCGTGGTTGGAGGGGGGTGAATGAAACAAGGGACATGTGTTGAGATCCAGGGGACATGATTACTGTCCCACTGCCATTATCCTTTACACGCAACAGATGCCCCAGGATTCCCTTTTTCTTCCCCTCTATTTCACCAGTCAGAGAAACGCGGGAGAGCTCCACGTGTTCTAATAAATTGAATACCGTGCAGGGTGTGGATGCTTCCAGGGAGCGCGTTCTCGTGAATGTTCCACGCATTTTGCTAATTTAATATTGTGCAGGGTTTTGCTGCCAGTGGAAAATGCCATCCATGCACATCATACGCCCAACCTAAAGGGCCCAGCCACCATGGGAGGAGAAGGAAAACGAGAATGTTGTTGCTTGGTGCCCGCAAACCCAAGGAACTGAAGCGAACAAGGAAGGTCTCTCCCCGTCGAGTCCGCATGTGTCTTGGAATCGTCCTCCAGGAAGGGTACCAAGAGGTTGGTATAGTGAGGCCACCAGATCGACCGCCTCAACATCCTTGTGAAATGAAAAAAATTGGGTGTGTTGGACCAAGAAGAAGGGAGGGTCGAATTTATCCAGAGTTCATTTATAGGAAGATAAAGACCAGGCGCCATAAGTATCGAGGCCGGGATTTGAAAGTTTTACTCAATTTTCAATAAAAGACAAGCTACTCAACGTCACGCCAATTCAGGACAATGACCAAGAGGAAATTCACTTGAGTATATCGCAGTAGGAAAAGGGCCCTAGAGCCTCTTAATGATAGCCCAACTAGTCATGGCGATAGAATGGATCGAGCTGAAAAGATATAATACAAGGCACATCAACTGAATTCAGAGAGACCATAAAAATCTGTGACAGAACTCATAACTTACCTTAGTTTGCAGTGGTTATTATCATTAACAATAGACCAATCCAAGAGCATAAGAATGGAGAAATGGAAATAGCAAGGTAAGGTATTCTAATTTAATTTCGGTCTCGATAAATTCCTTTTAGACTTGACCGTCAAGGGGACTCCAAAATTGCAAATGGAGTTTGATTATATCTGCGATAGAATAGAAAACATTTTGTATACAGCCAAGCTTATGACAATTCTAGTGACAAATGTTAGAAATAACGCCTCATTATGATGCATCCTACAGTTTAGGGATTGGGTTGGGTTAGCTAGAGGAAGTTGAGATATTCTCTCAACTTCTCCCTCCAAGAGAAGAATAAGTTGGATCTCACTCCAACTATATATAGCTGATGTATCTCTTGTTATTTGTGTGCAATACAATTATTATTTGTGTGTATTCTATTTGTGCCTAATTCTTCCAATTTTACAATTACAAATTCGATACCAGTGGTTTCATTACATCTTCGTTGAAATAAAAAACCATACATACATAACTGAATCTTATTACAATTCATGCGACAAGGAGAATGCATTCGACAATAGTGTTTTATAGGAGAATGCATTCAACAATAGTGTTTTATACATATGCAGTGATTAAGAAAACCATACATATATAACAAAATCCTATTACAGTTCATGCTCCAAGAGAATACATTCGATAAAAGTGTTTTATACATATGCGGGAACAAGAAAATGATACACATATAACCACATCACATCACAATTCATGCGCAAAGAGAATATCTTTGATAACAGTTTTCTTATACAAAGGTGGTGATAAGAAAACCATATACATATAACCAAATCATATCACAACTCATGCACAAAGAGAATACATTCGATAACATTCCTTTTATACAAATGCAGTGAATAAGAAAACCACAAACATATAACCAAATCATATCACAATTCAGGCGTAAAAATAATACCTTCATTGACAAAGCTAGGCTTGGAAATTCTCTTCGATATCTGGCGATCTGAGCATCCTCTCGCTTGCTAACCGTAGAGACCTCAGCGGTACCTCCCAGCCAACACTAAGGGTACTCTTCTCCCCCCTTATTCCCCTCAAGCCGCAAAGGGGCCACGCATAACCACAACCAGAAAACTTTAACTCTCAGCTCGCCTTGCCTCGCAAGGTCGAGCTACCACTCTTTCTCTCGAGCTAGATATCCCAACTCTCAAAAGTAAAATCAGTCAATAAATTTCAGTAGCATAACTTTATGCATAATTTCGTGATCCATTCCTCCTCAAAGCCACTTCTTTTATAGAATTTTTCTTAGTGTCCACTTGCCATTTACACATTATCTCATATATTTTAAAAATTAATTAGGAATTACTCTCCCCCGTACACTTGTCACCCGCTCTCTTAGTTGCACCAAAAATTCACTATTTAAATTAATTAAATGTGAATTTCCCTCACATCTCCGAAAGCACAACTTAAATCACTCCTAGTTGTCTTTTATTCCTTTATTCCCAATTTATGACTGACACCTTTCTAAATCTATGTTAGTTAAAAATTGCATTCTTCTCCAGTTAACTAGTCTCTAGATTTCTCTCTATGCTTACACATTCTTTTAATATTTATTTCCTTTCTTATCTTAATTTCCAATATAGTATTTCTTGCACATAACCATATAATTAGATCTTTAGATAAAATATTTCTCTTTTAATTTTTAACTTGATTTTTCTTCATCCCCTTTTTATTATTTTATTATTTAGTTTTTAGTCTTCTTGCCCTATTTAGACTTAGGATTAATTTTTAAACTAGGCTTAGAATTTTTAAGGGTATTTTATAATTAATAAAAATTAGTCATTTAATAATTATTTTAAGTCCGACCATGTCAAAACAATTAGTGTTTTCTAGGCAACTAGGTTCATTGACTCACCTTTATTAAAAATCACGATGTGCCCTTCAAGATGGACTATGTGCTTCAAGGTTTCCACTCACCTTTATTCAAGTTTAATTATGCGACGTGCCCTTCAAGATGTACTATGTGCTCCAAGGGTGCCACTCGCCTTTGACTGATTTTGGTAGTTGTCCAACCCTTGGAGTCAATACTCCTTCAGGAGACCTTGTGAGAGACTAAGGGCCTCTAAGGAATAAGAACCCCACCTTATTGCGCACACCTTAGAATATTCATGAGCCACTGTCTTAGTCTTCCCTCATGACATCGTGGATCTCTTGAACTAGGTAATCGTTAACTTACGGTTTGAGATACAGCGAGAGTGCTAGTAGGTTGTGGCAGTTTTATTGCCACACCTCTCCTTCAATAATTGGTTTTTGTGCATGACCCCTTTACTCCTTATGTGTGTCTGATTAGCAAACAATCGTCAACCTGCGTCCATCAACGAAATACTATCAATGATCCATAAAAAATATCATAATATACTCGATTATATGTCACATGTGCATAAATAGAAATACCCAAACCATATATAGTCCACTCCATGACTCAATCCAAAGTCCAAGGAGGTCCATCGATGCCATCGACATCCTCAATCTGGTAAGTGTCCTGCACACTTAGGAGAAACCCGTCAATATCATCTTTCTATATATAGATATCAAATAACATAACATCATAATCCAACAACATCATCATCAGAATCCATAAGCGATCAAAAAACCATTTGCTAAACTGGATCACGTGCACGCAAGTGTCCTCAAGAATAAGTCAAATCATGTGCATGCAAGAGCGGGATGTTATATACACCCCCTCTTGTTTTAAACATCATCCCAAAGTTTCACATTATATAGGTGCAGTAAATAAAGTATCTGACAAGATCTAACTGTCTAACTATCAAACAAAAAGGAAACTATGGGCACATATCATATGCGTCTTGTAAATACCAATCCTTGATCGGATATGATTCTCTTAGGAACACCATGCAATCTCACTATCTCGCCGATAAAACTCTAGCTATGTCTAGTTCTTGATACCTCGTACACACATGGATAAAATGTGCACTCTTCGTCAGAGTATCAACTACCACGAAAATCGATTCATGGCTCCTTGTCGTCAATGACAATCCCAAAATAAATTCCATTGCAATGACCTCCCATTTCGATTTCGGAATCACGTGTGGCCATGGTAATCCTGACGTATGTCTATGTTCAACCTTTTCTTGTTGACATTTTAGAAATATCGCCACGTAGTTTACTATGCTTGGCATCATTCCATTCTAGAAGAATAAGGCTTTAAGGTCCGCCCACATCTTCGTGACTCCTAGATGAGCCATGTACACTATAGCACACCTTTTCAGCTACCATGGCTTAATCACTCTTAAAAGAAAACTCTAACACCACATGGTACATAACTCATACAGGTATTATATAATCCACATGCATTTAAACAAATAAACACATTTTACACAGAGTATTCATATGAGTTACTGCAATAATTAACAATCAATAGAGTTTCATACTAATTCATATACACAACGGAAATCATGATAACATAAACAGTAGAGTCATGCAAAACATGATTAAAACATACTCAGAAACTTATCTTTTAACAATGGTAGAATCCACCAACCAAGTGCAGGCCTTCCACGAACCACCCAGCCTTAGACCACACTGCTCATCAGCTCAGCAATGGGTCACCCCCAGGATGGAACTAATCTCCACCCCGAGACAAGGAATCCTAGATTAGGCTGAGGTTACAGGGAAAACAACACACAACCACAGGAAGGAATTCTCTCCCAGGAACCACCCACACTCACTGCCCACAGTCCCTCATTCCCCACATGCTTGTTCCACCCCAGGAGGATACACCTTCTCTGTCACCTGGACAGTCCTTTGGCTGCTAACCTCCCTTTCCTTGGGTTATAGAAATAGACCAGACTGGAAGTCTTCGGGCTCTGTGGTAGCTACAGGGTTCCTTCCAGGAGAGAACTCCTTCCTCTGTGCACTCTCTTGCTTGGAGAGAATTGCTCACAGACACAGATTTTTCCACAGGCTCAGCAATGGAAAAAATGGCTCAGGGTCACGGCTTCAGSACAGAGATCTCACACACAGGCTCGATCTCGGGCAGTGAATTCACACAGATTCTYCAGAMAAAGCACGATCTTTTTCCCGATTCAAAACAGAGGTGAAACCGACTCTTTCAGAATTGATYACAKTTTTTTGGTTCARTAYGGAGGTATACACAGGTTTTTTTCAGTTCAGAAGGTGTACGAGGTTTTTCTGYAGARCTTGTGTCAGTCGTACTACTCAGAGCCCATACCCCTCCGGCARTCCGCTCCCATCCGAGTGTGTACCCCCTTCACGATCCACCCAAACTGTTTTATTCGCATGCACCAGGGTCGACACTTGTCGCCCTAGAGACTACATGCRTTCCACCAGCGCGCATCACCTTCCCTTGGTCAGGACTTAGGAATAATAATATAAATGACACATGTTCTTTTGGAATAATAATAAAATATTATTCATAGGCTTAAGCACCCCCCCCCCCCTTAGGTTAAACACTTAGCCCCTTTTCCCACCTTCTAGCCCTTAATCCCTTGCCTTCTCTGTGGAAGCTCAGTCCCCCTTCACTCATTTATCATGTCAGCCTGCACACTATAGTGTTTATATTTTATTAATGTGTTGCATACATATAAGTACGAAATCAGGTCCATGGCCTACAACCCTTAGGCTCTCTCTTTGGACTAATAATCACATAAGCCCATTGGCTTATACAAACTTGGCTCACCAGCCTATAACACATATTTAAAATTCATTTCATACATCAGACTTACAAAGGGCTCGGCCTTGGGGACACTACAATTCCCCTCCCCTTATTTATGCACTGTCCTCAGTGCAACTTTCACACAGCGTCAACAAGATTTCCAAAATCTTCAAAATATGTGGTTATTACACCCGTATAATGTCCTCATGCTCCCATGTCACATCCTCAGGATCGTATCAGATCCACTGGACCCTTACAAGCTCAATAGATCGATTTCGGAGTTGTTTTATTTTCTTGTCCAATATGCACACAGGATGCACTTGCAAGACACTTTCTGATTCCACCTGAATCATATTCCAATCGATTACATGATTAGCATAAGGTATATATATTTCTTAAGTAATGAAATATGAGACACCTTAGGTACAGTCATGGATCCAGTAGTGCAACCATATATGCAATGTATATGTATGTATATACAAACAAATTCAATAACATTAAAACTGTATACAACATACACAACATACAATAAATAGAGA
Organism: Picea engelmannii; assembly: GCA_009831015.1. NCBI lineage: Eukaryota > Viridiplantae > Streptophyta > Pinopsida > Pinales > Pinaceae > Picea > Picea engelmannii. The sequence continues at coordinate 94,444 of ML821842.1, read as the reverse complement.
ATTGTACTTATCTTTTGATTGAGAGACCTCCCACCTCGGAGCAGAGCTATGACTCCATCGGGAAATGGCTTCCCAAGATAGCCATAGTCCACAATCCTTATCCACATGGTCTAGGCCAAGGTACCAAACCTCAGCAACACTCCAACCATTCAAACCTCGTCAATACTTCAACCAACGGTCTCTCATTCCCCACATGTCTATCCCACCCGGGAGTATACACCTACACAAGCATAGTCCATTGGTGCTACACCTCCCTTCCTTGGGCTTGGAAACAGGCCGAACCAGAAGTCTTAAAGCACCGTGGCTCCAGGAGTTCCAACTGCCCTCAAAGGTTTCCAAGAAGCATCTTCCCGAGATACTCTTTGTAGCCAACATTTTAACTTTTATCAACATTATCTCATCTGCATCAACCACATGCAGTTATAATGAGAGAACATACAAGAATTCATTTAGGAATTCCAATTAATTCGAAAGGAAATTCAACTTTTATTCCCAAAACATGACGTCTTATTTCATGATTCATCTTAGTTGTTGTCACATTATGAATGCAGTCATCTCTGTGATTTTTCCACAGGCACAAAACTGCCTACAATCTTCCTGCAAGACTTCATCTTGCATACTGCCAACAAATTGTTGATATTTTCTGTACAACATAATTCAATATGTACAACATCTTATGCAATAATCTTAGAATTTTTGCACCTGGCAATTCAATCACAATTACCAAACAACTTTCCCAATAGAATGACTCATCATTCTATGCATATGCATGTCCACAATTAACAACAGTAAGTTCATTATTTCAATTTTTTGAACATAAAATTTTATGTAGTCTCCATTCTTATGACTACTTGGATTTTAACTTTCCTGTTGCAGTGTTTAACAATTCCTAAAATGTTCTCAATTTCAGGGGTTAGCAACATTTCAACCATCAACATAATTATTTCCATGCAATAATATATATGCATGTACTTACCAAACATATTCAACCATTACACTTAGTATGAAATTATATCACTTATTATGCATGAGTGCGATTCTCAGTGCATTCTTATTCAGTGCACATTGCATTGAATTACATAATGCTTTCTATCTCAGTCATGTATCTCACCATCCATGGGTTGGAATTCTGGCCAATGTGTTGCCACATTCTCCATACACTTCCCATGAGGTAATGTCTCCATTTCCTCAAGGCGTAGACGATTGCTGCTATCTCTAAATCGTGAGTGGCATAATTCCTTTCATTCTCTTTCAGCTTTCGGGATTCATAACAAATTACAAATCCCTCTTGGCTGAGAACTCCTCCCAGCCCCTCCTTGCACATATCTGTGCACACTATGTAATCCTTATTTGGATCTGCAATCTTCAGAATTGGAGCATGGGTTAGTAGCTGCTTCAATCGCTGGAAGCTGCTCTCACATTCTTCAGTCCATTGGAACTTCTTCTCCTTCCTTTGCAAGGAAGTGATAGGGTGAGCTATCTTTGAGAATCTGGCTATAAACCTTCTGTAGTAGCCTGCCAGACCCATAAAAGATCTAACTTCCACCACATTCCTTGGCGTTGACCATTCTTGAATGGCCTCAACCTTTTCAGGATCCACAACGATCCCTTCCTTTGATATAATGTGCCCCAAGTAATGAATCTGCCTTTGGTAAAATGATCACTTGCTCAATTTTGCGTACAACTAGTGTTCTCTCAATACCTGCAGCACCATTCTCAGGTGTTGTTCATGTTCTTCCTCTGTCTTGGAATACACCAAGATATCGTCCAAGAAGACTATGACAAACTTGTCCAAATAATCTCTGAACACTCCATTCATTAAGCACATGAAAACAACAGGTGCATTTGTCAGTCCAAACGACACCATTGTGAATTCATAATGACCGTACCTTGTTCTAAAGGTGGTTTTGCTAATGTCCTCATCATTTATTCTCACTTGGTGATATTCAGATCTGAGATCTATTTTTGAAAATATTTTCACATCCTTCACTGATAAAAACGATCATCAATCCTTGGTAGAGGATACTTGTTCTTGATAGTGACCTTATTCAACTGCCAGAAATCAATGCAAAGTCTCAACGTCCCATCTTTCTTCTTCACGAATAGGACCAGGGCTCCCCAAGGTGACATGCTAGGGAAAATGTATCCCTTCTTTAGTAGCTCTTCGAGTTGCAATTGCAACTCTTTCAGCTCTAGCATACTCATTCTATAAGGAGCCTTCGAAACTAGAGCTACTCCAGGCATCAAATTTATAGAAAAATTGATGTCCCTCTTCGGAGGTAGTCCAGGTACCTCCTGAAATACATCCTTGAACTCTCTGAGTACCTCGTGATCTTCCATATTCGAGACTACATCTTGGGATGCTTCTTCCACCCGAGCTTCATATAATTGACAACCTTTCCGGTAACATTTCTTCAGCTGCATGGCTGAGATTTCCCTAACAGCCACGGCTCTGGGAATTCCTTGGACTGTTACCGAATTTCCCTCTTCGTTCAGGCAGGTAAACCTCTTGTTACGGAAATCCAGAAGGGCATGGTGTTGGTCCAACCAGTCCATCCCAATTAAACAATCGTATGAGCCTAAAGGCAAAATGTTCAATTCAGCCTTAGTGCTCATTCCTTTCATGTCCACTGAACAAGACTTAACCAATTCAGTGACCTTC
>ML821842.1:62084-76733 GCA_009831015.1 Picea engelmannii | reverse complement strand
TTTTCCTCAACTATGAGGGCCTTCTGGACTACATCATTCCACGTTTGAGGGATTAGGATCCTCACTTTCACACGAATGTTGACGTTAAGGCCAACACAAACTTGTTGACCTTCGACTTCTCCATGCTCATACATGGAGCATACCCAAGCAGCTCCAAGAGTTGGGTCTCATACTCAGGCATCGTATGACCACCCTATTATAAGGCGTTGAACTCAATGAGTTGGTGCTCAATGAATTTATCTGAAAATACCTCTTCCGGAACCACTCCTGGAATAGTTCCTATGACACGTCCTCGACAACCATGTTTAATTGTGGCAGGAGCATTTCCCACCATAGAATAGTGCTTTCCTTCAGTTGAAAGACCTCCATGCAAACTTTCACATTGGAGGTGTAGTCACAAAGTCCGAAGCACATCACCATGTTCTCTAACCATGCCTCGACGACTACACCAGCTGTGGCACCCAAGAACTCAAGAAACTTGACCTTCTCAAGTTCTCTATGAATGCTTCCAGTACCGGCTAGGGCGCATTGTGGACCCTCAGGGGGTACAGACGCTCTGGCCTCATTTCTATCTAAATGGTTAATCAAGGCCTTTAACATCCTATGAAAGGACCTCATTAGACCAACCACAACCCTCTCAGTAGTCATCCCATGTCCCATGACTTTTTCTTCTCCTTGGGGTTTAGACTCCTTTGACGTGGACGCTACTAGAGGCGTCATGCCTCTGCCCCTAGCACCACATCATCTACCTCCCCATCTTCCTCTAACCAGGGTTACTGGTATAGACAAGTTAAAATTTCAATCAATAATAAGTTATTAATCAAGGGTTTAATACAACAAAAGGTGTGACGATCCACAATCGCAGGGTTGAACCTACTCTGATACCATATGTAACAACCCATACTATTATGCCTAAGAAAAAGTGAAGCACAAAGGTAATTTTTTTTTTTATTAATAAATTGTCATCAACATAAGATCAAAACAATGCCTACTCAACAATGAAAATGAAAATCAGTACCAACTACTCATCATGGAATCACTAATGACACATTCAATGTGTCAACAAAGGATAGTGACACATAAACATAAATATCGTAGTAGGTTAGCACATCAAAATTATCTTGAAACAATTTACAACAACACTCAATCAGATAATGAATATAAAATGCCTACCCGCCCAACCTACCCTGCAAAGTTAGGACCTCCAGGACACATAAGAAACGCTCAAGCCCAGGTTCCAATTGATTTTAACCAATTAAGGTCTCAGTGCTGGTGATTGTTCTAAGGAACATGGAGGTGTCTACGTCCCACTAAGAGACAAGTCCAATCAACAACCAGATTAATCCATCAATCTTATTCATCAATTAATCAAACGCAAGGGTAACCATCATTGTTATTAATCATACATCAACATTTAAATATTCACTATGTGCGAGAGTAAACAATTATAGAACATTCATATGTCAACTAAAGTAATGGCACAAGATTAATTAGCATCTACCCACGATGCAAGAGTGATCAACTTTAAAATTCAGGATGCAAGAAAAATATTGTGAAGCAATCACATGCCCACTTAAATCAAGGCACACAAGTACATTTTATTACTAAAATCCTCATGCCTTACCATTAATGAAATGCGCGCGAGTAATCAAGCTAGAACATGGTACATCCATCATTATTCCAATGCACATGCAATCCATATATTAAGTTACAACATAATCAATGATGCAAGTAATTATCAATTAAATTAAGGCGCATATGAATAATCAATCAATTCTAATCATCATTTAAACAAGGCATAGTGTAGTCAACAAAAAATTCAACAGTTATTCCATGGTGCACGAGAAGTAAAATATCAATAACAATGATTCTTTAAAATAAATTTTCAATGCACAAGAAGTAAATAACTAAAACAAACATTCATTACATTGAATTTCATGGTGTACTAGAATTCTAACCACTTGAGTAACTAGGTGTAACATTAATCGGTGTGCTCAATCAATTATTAACATAATCAAACAACGATCGAAGATATTCAATGTGCAATGGAAATACTGGATCAATCTTTTATTCATTCACATTTTTAGTGGAGCAAGAGACGACAGTTTACATCACCATAGCACATCATATAAAATTTCACAGTGCAAGGCACCTTTGAAGCATCCACAAAAGTCCGACTACAATAAAACAGTCAATTAAATGACACAATTAATGCCTAGGAACATTTTAACTATGTTCCAACTAAAATTACATAAATTAATAAAGGACGCGATCACCATCGACCTTATCCATGATGCACAAGGGTAATCACATCTAAACAATCACACATCCACATAATTATTAACGCATGAATAAAATAATTTCTTAATCAACCCTTCATCGACATTTATTTCATGGTACACGAGTGATCTAACCACTTAATTAAACATGCATAACATTATTCAACACACAAAATCAATCTAATAACTTAATCATTCATCGACATTAAAATTTTCATTGCACCAATGTAAACTATCCATTTATACATGGCACAACAAATCAAGTACTCCATCGTTCATACATTACATAACTCATCAATCAACATCACTTTCCAGACATAATAAATCTACTCAATTAACCAATCATACATCACATTAGGATTCATGGTGCACCAGAATCACCAATTTGTTCCAAGGCGCAAAGTAATCTGGTCATTTAACTGATGGTACATCACATTAAAATTCATGGCGCAAGAGTCATCTCATTACTCAATCAGTATGGCATAAACATCACCTTAAAATTTAAATGACAACGGAAAACGCCATCCATGCGCCAATCATGCGCCCAACCTGAGCGGCCACCATGGGAGGAGCCCGCAAAGGAGAATGTTGCTGCTTGGTGCCCGCAAACCCAAGGAACTGAAGCGAACGAGATCGCGTGGGTTCCCCCCGAGAAGATCTGGGCGCAAAAACAAAGCAGTATCCTTCCGCGTGGTAAGCATAAAGTGGACAGTCCCTTGCATATCTACATGGAAGGTCGCTCCCCATTGAGCCTGCCTATGTCTTGGAATCATCCTCCAGGAAGGGTACCAAGAGGTTGGTTTAGTGAGGCCACCAAATCCATCGCCTCAGCATCATTCCGAAATGCAAAAAATTGTGTGTGTTGGACCAAGAAGGTGGAAGGGTCAAATTTTGCCAGAGTTCCTTTTTAGGAAGATAAAGAACAGATGCCAAAAAGTATCCAGGCCGGGATTCGAAAATTTTACTCAGTTTTTAATAAAAGACAAGCAACTCAATGTCACACCAACTAAGGACAATGACCGAGAGGAAATTTTCTTGAGTATATCTCTCTAGGAAAAAGGCCCTAGAGCCTCTTAATGATCTCCCAACTAATCATGGCAATGGAAGGGATCGATCTGAAAAGATATAATACAAGGCACACAAATCGAATTCAAAGAGACCATAAAAATATGTGGCAGAACCCATAACTTACCTCAGTTTGCAGTGGTTATTATCATTAACAACAAACCAAGTTGAGAGAATAAGAATGGATAAAGGGAAATAACAAGGTAAGGTATTCTAATTTAATTTCAGTCTCGATAAATCCCTTCTAGACTTGACCATCAAGGGGACTTCAAAATTAGAAACGGAGTTTGATTATATCTATGGAAGAATAGAAAACATTTTGTATACGACCAAGCTTATGACAATTCTAGTGACAAGGGATTACATTCGATACCAGTGGTTTCATTACATCTGCGGTGAAATAGAAAACCATACATACCTAACTGAATCTTATTATAATTCATGCAGCGGAAAAATAGAAAACATTTTGTATACAACCAAGCTTATTACAATTCCAGTGACAAGGGATTACATTTGATACCAGTGGTTTCATTACATCCATGGTTAAATATAAAACCATACATACCTAACCGAATCTTATTACAATTCATGCAATAAGGAGAATGTATTCGACAATAGTTTTTTATACATATGCGGTGAATAAGAAAACCATACATATATAACAAAATCCTATTATAGTTCATGGGCCAAGAGAATGTATTCGATAAAATTTTTGTATACATATGCACGAACAAGATAACCATACACATATAACCAAATCATATCACAATTCATGCGCAAAGAGAATACCTTCCCTAACAATGATTTTATACAAATGCGGTGAATAAGAAAACCATACACATATAACTAAATCATATCACAATTCATGCATAAAGAGAATACCTTCACCGACGAAGCTAGGCTTGGAAATGCTCTTTGACATCTAGAGATTCGGGCATCCTCCCGCTTGCTAACCGTAGAGACCTCACCGATACCTCGCAACCAATGCTAGGGGAACTCTTTTTCCCCCTTAGCCCCCCAAGCCGCAAAGGGGCCACGCACAACCACAACCAGAAAACTCTAGCTCACAGCTCACCTCGCAAGGTCGAGTTACCACTCTCTCTCTCGAGCTAGGTATCCCAACTCTCACAAGTAAAATCAGTTGAGAAATTCCAGCAACATAACTTTATGCATACTGGTCTTGATCCATTCCTCCTCATAGCCACTTCTTTTATAGAATTTTTCTTAGTGTCCACATGCTATTTGCACATTTAACTCATCTTTTTAAAAATTAATTAGGAATTATTCTCCCCCGTATACTTGTCACCTGTTCCCTTAGTTGCACCACAAATTCACTATTTAACTTAATTAAATGTCAATTTCCCTCACATCTCCTAAAACACTCCTTAAATCACTCCTAGTTGTCTTTTATTCCTTTATTCTCAATTTATGACTGACACTTTTCTAAATCTGTGTTGAGTTAAAAATTGCATTCTTGTCCAGTTAACTAGTCTCTAGATTCCTCTCTATGCTTACACATTATTTTTATATTTATTTCCTTTCTTATCTTAATTTCCAATTTAGTATTTCTTTCACATAACCATATAATTAAATCTTTTGATAAAATATTTATCTTTTAATTTTTAACTTGATTTTTCTTCATCCTCCTTTTATTAATTTATTATTTAGTTTTTAGGCTTCTTTCCCTATTTAGACTTAGGATTAATTTTTAAACTAGGCTTAGAATTTTTAAGGGTATTTTATAATTAACAAAAATTACCCATTTAATAATTATTTTAAGTCCGACCATGTCAAAACAATTAGTGTTTTCTATACACCTAGGTTCATTGATTCACCTTTATTAAAAATCATGATGTACCCTTCAAGATGCACACCGTGCTCCAAGGGTTCCACTCGCCTTTATTCAAGTTTAATTATGCGACGTTCCCTTCAAGACGCACTACGTGCTCCAAGGGTGCCACTCGCCTTTGAATGATTTTTGTAGTTGTCCAACCCTTGGAGTCAGTACTCCTTCAGGCGACCTTGTGAGAGACTAAGGGCCTCTAAATAATAAGGACTCTTCCTTATTGCACGCACCTTAGAATATTCATGAGCGACTGTCTCAGTCTGCCCTCATGACATTGTGGATCTCTTGAACTAGGTAATCATTAACATACGGTTCGAGCTACGACGGGAGTGATAGTAGGTTGTGGTAGGGTTGTTGCCACACCTATCTGTCAATAACTGGTTGTTTGTAATGTTCCTGACTTGGCTAGTCTAGGAAATGTTGATAAGGTGTGTGTAGGATCAATCGTTTACAACATATAAATGACCATACAAATAATAAACGTGACAAAGGACTGCAAAGTTTGTATTATGATATCTCTGTGGATTACAAAATGGTTGAATGTGGCTGAATAATCTGACAATACTCTACTAGATCAATAGACAAAGGATCTTAGCCGGAACACAAATAAGCAACTACAAATGAATTAAATAACAACACTCAGGTAGATCAAAAGACAAAAGTATCTTAGCCAAAATACAAATAAGCAACTAAAAGATAATACCCAAAATATGGGAACATTGCAGAATCAATGAAGAATGATGGAAGACCTTGATGATCTTCCCGGTGATTAGGGTGTGTCTTTCAACACCAAAATCAACCAATTGGTGTCTTCCTCCTGGAATACACTGAACTATCTCTCCTGAGATGCACCTCTTCTCCTCAATGACAAGTCATAATCTCCATATTGATGAATTAGGTCACTGGCCCTTCTCTTATAGATTTTCTAAACCCTAATTCGCTGCTGAAACCCTAATTCATTGTTGACCTTTTCCCTCCAAGTGACTTTTACTTTATTTTATTATTCCTTGATTAAATCACTTAATTAATTAATGAATTATTCATTTTACCTCTAAAAATTGATTTATCCATCCTTATGGCTTCTCCGACCACTGAAAGTCACTTCTCATCATCTTATCCTGTAGTGCTCTTCTTCCCTATTCTGATGAGCTATCACACTAATAGGTTTCTCCAAGTAATATGCCCATTATGACCTTCTTAGTGAATTTAATTAAGATATGACCCATAATAACTCAAAATTAAGGAAATCGTCAGAATGCAATGAAACCAAAGCCAAGCTGTGCGGAATGGATCCTGATGATGAACAATGCAAGTCGAGCCCAAATAAACCTCTCAATATCTCCCGAACTCTCTTTCACCCCTATCTGGCTACTCGTGTAGGCATAACACTCTGAAATGTTGTAATGTTATAATGTCCCAAAATGGGGACATTACATTGTTGTGCATGCCCCCTTTACTCGTTATGTGAGTCTCATTATCAAGTAATCGTCAACCTGCATCCATCAATGAAACACTATAAACGATCCATAAATAACATCATAATATACCCGATCATATGTCACATGTGCATAAATAGAAATACCCAAACCATATACAGTCTACTCCCTGATTCGATCCAAAGTCCAAGGGGGTCTATCGATGCCATTGACATCCTCAATATGTTAAGTGTCTTGCACACTCAGGAGAAACCCGTCAATATCACCTTTATATATATATATATATATATCAAATAACATAACATCATAATCCATCATCATCATCATCAGAATCCATAAGAGAAACAAACAACCATATGCTAAACTGGATCACATGCATAGAAGTGTCCTCAATAATAATTCAAATCATGTGCGCACAAGAGTGGGATGTTATATACACCCCCTGTTGTTTTAAACTTCATCCTGAAGTTTCACATTATATAGGTGCAGTAAATAAAGTATCTGACAAGATCTAACTATCAAACTATATAAAAAAAAAGGAAACTGTGGGCGCATATCATACAGGTCATGTAAACATCGATCCTCGATCGGATATGATCCACTTAGGAACACCATGCAATCTCACTATCTCACTGATAAAACTCTAGCTATGTCTGGTGCCAGATACGTCATACACACATGGATAAAATGTGCACTCTTCAATAGAGTGTCAACTACCACGAAAATTGAGTCGTGGCTCCTTGCAGTCAACGACAATCCAAAAATAAAGTCCATCGAAATGACCTCCCATTTTGATTCTGGAATAACATGTGGTCATAGTAATCCTGTCGTATGTCTATGTTCAAACTTTGCTTGTTGACATTCTAGACATCTTGCCACGTATTCTACTATGTCTGACTTCATTCCATTCCAAAAGAATAAGGCTTTAAAGTCTTCCCACATATTCGTGACTCCTGGATTAGCCATGTACACTGCTCTATGAGCTTCATTTAAGATCAAACTTCTCATCTCATTGTTAGGAGGTACGTAAATCCGGTTATTATACCTCATGAATCCATCGCTGTCCATACTAAATCCCTCAATTTTTGGTACCAACATGGTGTCTTTTCTGATATTTTCCTTAACCTATTTATACCAGTCATCTTCGCACTATATAGTTAGAATATTTTCACGAAGATTCGTCTGGATAGGTATCACTGAAAATATGTGTGGTCCCTGACTCAACTCAACTGCCACTCTATTCATTTTTCCTTTTATGTAGGTAATCTCAAAATCATACTCGCTGAGAATTTCTGACCATTGCCTTTGTCGCAAGTTCAAGTCACTTTGCATAAAAAGTGTTGCAAACCATAGTGGTCTATTTTTAGTTCAATTTTTCATCCAATCAAGTAGTGTCTCCACCCTCTCAAGGCATACACAATGGCCAATAAATCCAAATCATGCGTCGCGTAATTCTCCTATGCTTTCTTCACTTCCTTGATATGTAAGCGATTACTCGACAGTCTTTCATTAAGACTCTGCCTAAACCTTCCTTGGATGTGTCTGTGGATACCAAGGAGTCCTCATCCATGTCATGGAATTTTAGTATCGACGTTGTCTTCAACAACTCCTTGAGCCTTTGAAATGCTTCCACACATTTCTCCATCCATCCATACTTCTTGTTTTTCTTCTGCAATTTCGTGATCGAATTTTCTATCTTCGAATAACCTTCAACGAACTACATTAATATATAGCTAAACCCATGAAGCTACGTACTTCTGGTAAGTTCATCAGTGTAAACCATTCCATAATATCCTCCACCTTCACTGGATCCACAAAGATGTCTTCGTCGGAGATAACATGCCACAAATAATGAATCCTCGATTGATAAAAGAGTGTTTCAATAGTTTCCTGTATAATTTTTTCTATTGTAAACACTGTAGTACCAAGTGAAAAAGTTCGTCAAGAATACATCAATATGCCACCAATTAATACTTGAACAAACTTGTTTGAGTATTCATGGAACACCCCATTCATCAAGCTCATGAATACCCCTGGAGTGTTTGTCAGTCCAAACGGTAAAAAGGTGAACTCATAATGCCCAAACCTCATCTTGCATGCGATATTAGGAAGGTCTTCCTCCTTGATCCATAATTGGTAATATCCTTATCTCAAGTCGATCTTCAAAAACATAATTGCGCCTTTCATTTGATCAAACAAATCGTCTATTCTTGGAAACAGATACTAGTTCTTGATCGTTTCCTTGTTCAATTGACAGTAGTTGAGGCAGAGTCTCTACAAACCATCCTTCTTCCGTATGAAAATAACAGGTGCACCCCAAGGTGACACACTTGGAAGTATAATTCCTAGCTCTAACAACTCCTTCAATTGCATTTTCAACTCCTCTAACTCAGGGGCCGACATCCAATAAGGTGTTCTTGCTATCGGTTCAGTTCCAGATTTTGATTCGATGGTAAATTCCTTCTTGCCTTCGGGGGACAAACCTGGTAGCTCTTCTGGGAACATGTCTACAAAATCTCACACTACCAGAAGATTTTCTAATACTTCCTCCACGCCCTTAACGTTCAACGCTAATAATGCATATAACTTTCATCCTTGCGCATGTTTTTCTGTAGTACCTATTTCTATCCAAAACCAAAAGTTTGGTTGGTAATTGTGCCTGATGTGTCGAGCATAGTGGACTTGTGCTTGGCCTAGCAATTATTCGTTGCTGCTTGAATCCTATGGGCCTTGCACAAATATCCATATGTAGTGGGTCATGATGATTCGATCGCTCTGGCCCTCTCAACTGGAAAGTCACACTGGTAATGTGGCTCTCCACATGTTCATCATCTGGTCTTTGGTACAATGCTCCTGATCCTCGAAGTAGTAGTCACTGGCCCACCAACCTGAAACCTAGTCGGTTTCGATGAACCAACCTAATAACTATTGTTGTTGATGTGGTGGTCCCCTATAGGGAGTTCCCCATTGGGGAGCTGGTTGTTGAGGTGTTGTGAATGGAAATCCTCTCGATGTATCCCGATACCTTAAAGAAAGTCTAGCTAGAGTCTGATGCTACTACGCACCATACATCGCCTGTCCCATCAGTCTTGCAAGAGTCCTACCTTGACCCCCATTGATAAGCTCTTCCTCGGCTATAAGGGCCTTCTAGACTGCATCGTGCCACATATGATGGATTAGGATCCTCACTTTCACACGAATTCTGACGTTAAGGCCAACACAAACTTGTTGACCTATGACTTCTCCATGTTCATACGTGGAGCATACCCAAGCAACTCCAAGAGTTGGGTCTCATACTCGGGCACCATATGACCACCCTGTTATAAGGCGTTGAACTCATTGAGCTAGTGCTCAATGAATTTCTCTGAAAATACCTCTCCTGGAACCGCTCCTGGAATAGTTCCCATGACACGTCCTTCACGACCATGTTTAGTTGTGGTAGGATCGTTTTCCACCATAGAATAGTGCTCCCCTTCAGTTGAAATATTTCCATGTGGACTTTCACATTGGAGGTGTAGTCACGAAGTATGAAGCACATCACCATGTTCTCTAACCATGCCTCGGTGGCCGCACCATCCGTGGCACCCAAGAACTCAAGAATATTGACCTTATCAAGTTCTCTATGAACACTTCCAGTACCGGCTAGGGTGCATTGTGGACCCTTAGGGGGTACAGGCACCCTGTCCTCATTTCTATCTAGATGGTTAAACAAGGCATCTAACATCCTGTGAAAGAACCTTATCATACCAACCGCAACCCTCTCAGTAGTCAACTCCTATCCCATGACTTGTTCTTCTCCTTGGGGTTTAGACCCCTTTGGCATGGATGCTACTAGAGGCATCATGCCTCTGCCTCTAACACCACACCGTCTAGCTCCTTAACATCCTCTAACCAGGGTTAATGGTACATACAAGTTAAAATTTTAATCAACAATAAGTTATTAATCAAGGGTTTAATACAAAGGAAGGCGTGACAATCCAGAGTCCCATGGTTGAACCCACTCTAATACCATATGTAACAACCCATACTATTATGCCTAAGAAAAAGTAAAGCGCAAAGGTAATTATTATTTTTTTATTATTAATAAATTGACATCAACACAAGATCACAACAACGCCTACTCAATAATCAAAATCAAAAGCAGTACCAACTACTCATCATGGAATCACTAACGATGCATTCAACGCATCAACGAAGGATAGAGACACATAAACATAAATATCATCGTAGGTTAGCACATCAAAATTATCTTGGAACAATTTACAACAACATTCAATCAGATAATGAATATAAAATTCCTACCCTCCCAACCTACCCTGCAAGGTTAGGACCTCCAGGACACATAATAAACGCTCAAGCCTAGGTTCCAATTGATTTTAACCATTTGAGGTCTCAGGGATGGCAACTGTTCTGAGGAACAAGGAGGTGTCAACATCCCACTAATAGACAAGACCAATCATCAACCAGATCAATCCATCAATCTTATTCATCAATTAATCAGGCGCAAGGGTAACCATCATCATCATTAATCATACATCAACATTTAAATATTCACTATGCGCAAGAGTAAACAATTCTAGAACATTCATAAGTCAACTTAAGTAATGGCGCAAGATTAATTAGCATCTACCCGAGAAGAAAAAGTGATCAACCTTAAAATTTAAGATGCAAGAGAAATATTATGAAGCAATCACACACCCACTTAAATTAAGGTGCATAAGTACATTTTATTACTAAACTCCTCATGCCTCACCATTAATGAAATGTGTGCAAGTAATCAAGCTAGAACATGGTACATCCATCATTATTCCAATGTGCATGCAATCCAATTATTAAATTACAACATAATCAATGGCACAAGTAATTATCAATTAAATTAAGGCACATATGAATAATCAATCAATCCTAATCATCATTTAAACAAGGCACAATGTAGTCAACAAAAAATTCAACACTTATTCCATGGCGCACGAGAAGTATAATATCAATAACAATCATTCTTGAAAATAAATTTTCAATGCACAAGAAGTAAATAACTAAAACAAACATTCATTACATTGAATTTCATGGTGTACTAGAATTCTAACCACTTGAGTAACCAAGCATAACATTAATCGGTACTCAGAATCAATTATTAACATAATCAAACATCGACCATAAATATTCAATGCGCAATGGAAATCCTCGATCGATATTTTATTCATTCACATTTTTAGTGGAGCAAGAGACGACAATTTACATCACCAATAGCATATCATATAAAAATTCACGGCGTAAAGCACCCTTGAAGCATCCACAAAAGTATGACTACAATAAAACAATCAATTAAATGACACAAAACAATCAATCAAATGATGCAATTACCGCCTAGGAAGATTCTAACTATGTTCCAACTGAAATTACATAAATCAATAAAGGACATGATCACCATCGACCTTATTCATGGCACACAAGGGTAATCACATCTAAATAAGCACACATCCACAAAATTATTAACGCATGAGTAAAATAATTTCTGAATCAACCCTTCATCGACATTTATTTCATGGTACATGAGTGATCTAACCAATTAATTAAGCATGCATAACATTATTCAATGCACGCAATCAATCTAATAACTTAATCATTCATCGACATTAAAATTTTCATTGCGCTAGCATAAACTAACAATTTATTCATGGCGCAACGAATCAAGTACTCCATCGTTCATACATTGACTAATTACATAACTCATCAATGAACATCACTTTCCAGGTGCAATAAATCAACTCAATTAAGCAATCATACATCACATTAGGATTCATGGTGCACGAGAATCATCAATTTGTTCCAAGGCGCAAAGAAATCTGGTCATTTAACTAATCATACATCACATTAAAATTCATGGTGCAAGATTCATCTTAGTTTTCAATAAAAGACAAGCAACTCAGTGTCATGCCAACTGAGGACAACGACCGAGTGGAAATTTGACTAGAGTCTCTTAATGATCACCCAACTAGTCATGGTGATAGAAGGGATCGATCTGAAAAGATATAATACAAGGCACATAAACCAAATTCAGAGAGACCATAAAAACCTGTGACGAAACCCATAACTTACCTCAGTTTGCAGTGGTCATTATGATGAACAACATACCAAGCTGAGAGCATAACAATGGATAAAGGGAAATAGCAAGGTAAGGTATTCTAATTTAATTTCAGTCTCGATAAATTCCTTCTAGATTTGACCGTCAAGGGGACTGCAAAATTCAAAATGGAGTTTGATTATATCTGCAACAGAATAGAATTTTTTTTTGTATATGACCAAGCTTATGACAATTCCAGCGACAAGGGATTACATTTGATACCATTGGTTTCATTACATATGTGGTGAAATAGAAAACCATATATACCTAACCTAATCTTATTACAATTCATGCAATAAGGAGAATGCATTCGACAATAGTGTTTTATACATATGTGGTGAAGAATAAAACGATACATATATACAAAAATTCTATTACAGCTCATGCACCAAGATAATGCATTCAATAATAGTGTTTTATACATATGCAGGAACATGAAAACCATACACATATAACCAAATCATATCACAATTCATGCACAAAGAGAATATCTTTGATAACAATGGTTGTATATAAAGGCAGTGATACGAAAACCATACACATATAACCAAATCATATCACAATTCATGCGCAAAGAGAATGCCTTCGATAAAAATGTTTTTATACAAATGTGGTGAATAAGAAAACCATACACATATAACCAAATCATATCAAAATTCATGCGTAAAGATAATACCTTCACCGATGAAGCTAGGCTTGGAAATTCTCTTCGACATCTGGCGATCTAGGAATCCTCCCACTTGCTAACCATAGAGACCTCAACGGTAACTCCGAGAAAACACTAGGGGTACTGTTCTCCCACCTTAGCCCCTCGAGCAACAAAGGAGCCACACACAACCACAACCAGACAAATCTATCTCCCAGATCACCTCGTAAGGTCGAGCTACCACACTCTCTCTCTTGAGCTGGGTATCCCAACTCTCACAAGTAAAATCAGTCAAAAACATCCAATAGCATAAATTTACACATACCAGTCGTGATCCATTCCTCCTTGTGGCCACTTCTTTTATAGAATTTTTCTGAGTGTCCACATTCCATTTTCTCATTTAATTCATCTTTTTAAAAATTAATTAGGAATTACTCTCCCCTGTACACTTGTCACCCATTCCCTTAGTTGCACCAAAAATTCACTATTTAACTTAATTAAATGTCAATTTCCCTCACACCTCCTAAAAGCACTCCTAGTTCTCTTTTATTCCTTTATTCCCAATTTATGTCTGACAACTTTCTAAATCTGTGTTGAGTTAAAAATTAGATTCTTCTCCAGTTAACTAGTCTCTAGATTCCTCTCTATGCTTACACATTATTTTTATATTTATTTCCTTTCTTATCTTAATTTCCAATTTAGTATTTCTTTCACATAACAATATAATTAAATCTTTGGATAAACTATTTCTCTTTTAATTTTTAAATTGATTTTTCTTCATCCCCTTTTATTAATTTATTATTTAGTTTTTTGTCTTCTTACCCTATTTAGACTTAGGCTTAATTTTTAAAATAGGCTTATAATTTTTAAGGGGATTTTATAATTAATAAAAATTACTCATTGAATAATTATTTTAAGTCCGACCATGTCAAAACAAATAGTATTTTCTAGGAACCTAGGTTCATTGACTCACCTTTATTAAAAATTGTGACTTGGCCTTCAAGATGCACTCTGTGCTCCATGGGTGCCACTCACCTTTATTCAAGTTTAATTATGTGACGTGCCCTTCAAGATGTACTATGTGCTCCAAGGGTGTCACTCGCCCTTAATTGAGTTTGGTATTTGTCCAACCCTTGGAGTCAATACTCCTTCAGGCGACCTTGTGAGAGGCTAAGGGACTCTAAGGAATAAGGACCCCACCTTATTGCATGCCCTTTAGAATCTTCGTGAGCAACTGTCTCAGTCCGCCCTCA
>ML821842.1:30627-40677 GCA_009831015.1 Picea engelmannii | reverse complement strand
CCTTTGAAAATCAGTAAATCTAGTCAAAAATGCCCTTTTGACTTTCATCTCCAAGAATGGCCTTTAGATTTGATGGAATAATCCACCACCTGTCTAATTCAAAAGGTTTCATCTACTTTTAATTCAAAATTTTCAGATCTGGGCGAAAATCGTAACATTCTGGCCGTTACAGGCTTTCCACAGCGCATAGCCTGTAAAAAAACACTCCTTAGCTGCGGAAAGTCACCACTTTCCACAGCTAACTAGTCAAAAATTCTGCCTTCTGCGCTGTTGAAAGCGGACAGATTTTCAAAATCGAATTTCTCAGTCATAAAAAATCCATTTTTCATATATGAATAGTTGATCGACATCTAGAGCATCTCATCTTTCCAATGGTGTTATCAGATCTTAATTTGGAGCTCAGGAAGGGATTGAAAAGTTCCCTGCAAGTTTAAGTATCATTTTTCCATTTGCAATTCAAAACCCTAAACGATCCTTTGTGAACAATGTCTGATATGGAAACAAAGATTTGATTTGATGTTGCCAACCCGGGAGTAAAGCCTCTATTAGCTGTTGATAATCTTGACTTTCCTCAGCATGCCTCTTTGTAAGCCCCTGTTAGCTGCGGAAAGTATGCACTTTCCACAGCGCACCACTTTGTAGAAGACCCTCCTTAGCTTTTGAAAGCATGTGTCTTTGACAGCGCGCCACCCGAGAACTGATTTTAAGAACCTTTTAAGATTTGACACTTTCAACAGCGCGCCAACTGATGAAACGATCTCCTTAGCTGTTGAAAGTGGGCACTTTCCACAGCGCACAATGAACCTTTGAAAACATGTTAGCTGTGGAAAGTAAAAAATGACAATTTTGAAAAAGAATACTTTACAATCCAAATTATTTCTAAGTCAAACCAAAATCTAAAATTTTTCTCAGCTATAAAAACTCAAAGTAACTTGCAGAAACTATCAATAGCCATGCTATCCACCATAAAACCCGACCAAAATGACGGTGCTATTTTGGGAGTTAACAGATTTCATCACCACCTCTCAAATGAATCATACCATTATGCTCCAAAGTTCATATATGCTGGTGCATCAACCTTTGAAAATGAAAAATGGTCTTTCATTTTCATATGATAACAATCGATGCAATGCATGCTCTAGTGGTGTCCAGTGGTGTCTAATTACCCATGAACTCATTTTTATAATCATCATCATCATCATCATTTTCATTGACATTGTCTTCATCATCCTCATCATTGTCATTTTCATCATCATCATCATTGTCATTGTCATAATTTCCACCATCATCGTGATCAAAATTGCCATCATCATCGTTGTGATCATTAATTTTTTCATCGTCATCATCATCATCATTTTCATTTTCATCATCATTTTCTTCCATTGTCATTATCACGATCATCATCATCATCATTGTCATAATTAACATGATCATTGTCATTATCAGTGTCATCATCATCATCAATGTCATTATCATCGTCATTGTCATTAAATTTATCATCATTCTCTTTGTGATCATCCTTGTCATCTTCATCGTCATTGTCATTGTCAACATCACCATCATTTCTATCATCATCGACATCATCATTGTCATTTTCATCGTCATCATCATTTTCATCATCATCGTCATCATCATTGTGATTATCAACATTGTCATCATCATCGCCATCATCACCATTTTCATTGTCATCGTCGTCACTGCCATATTCGTCGTCATTGAAATCATATCATTGTAAACCTAGTGTGACCTCTAGGGAGTAAACTCATGCTCTTAACCATTACACCCTCAATATAATATATAATTATTATTTATTATTTATTATTATATAATATATATTAATTATATAATATATAAAAATTATATTATATATAATTATAATATATGTTAATTATATATATATATATATATATATATATATATATATATATATATATATATATATATATATATTATAAACAAAAAAAAAAAACTTACCAAATAAAACCCCGACCACTATAGAAAACCCATGTGCCAAAATTTCAAAACCCCCATCACTAAAGAAAACCTTGACCAAGCAAGTTGCAGGGAGCCTGCACAAAGGTCGAGCAACAAAGAATCTAGAAGGATCCTGCAGTACAGAGTTTGAGCGACAGAGAAGGAAGGAGCCTGCACCAAGGTCGAGAGAAGGAAGGATCCTCCACATAGGTCGAGTGAAAGAGAAGGGGGGATCCCACATGAGTGAGAGTGATAGAGAAGATCACCCCACCAACACTAGAGGAGCAATTTTGCCTGCAAGATCAGTAATTATGCTATGCACCTCCCAATGTTTTCTTCCTTAAATCGATTCTACCATATGCTATAAGAAAAATTATTGAGGGTTGCTCGTATTCGTTTCCTATGTTTCCAAAAATTTATATCATATCTAAATATGATGAGTGATTGAGGGTTTATTTATTGGTGTAATCATATGCATGTCTTGAAAGAGACCCTTGTAATCCTTCTATGGATGGAATTGTAACTTGCAAGGATATTTTTCTGTGAGAAAGTTAAATTTTTGTAAATGGTTATATATGGACTTGAATAGGATGATATTCAAGCATTGTAATTTCAACATTGTTACACATGATTTTGGTCACTCTGGTGAAGTCTCTACAAGTGATGTGTTCAGGCTCCCACAAGGAATTTTTGCCTGAGAAAAGCGACTGTTGTCTTCTTCCAAAAAACACACTTTTAAGATGAGTTCGTAGGCTGCCTATGTTACAGGGTGCGAGAATCCCCCATTCTCACAGGCCACCCACACTTAGAGTGCAAACTGTTCGCAATCTTCTCCATAGATAGGGTGCGAACCTGTTTTTAAGCTTGGAAAGGAGAAGAGGTCACGAAGGTTCTAGAAGGGGATCTTCTAGAAAATGAGTTGGCATTCACATGGTTGGCATCCTACTGACTTCTCAGATTTGGTGGGATCATCCTCATCCATGTAACCATCCCTCCTTCTCCTACATATTGAAAGGTTTCTCATGGAAAAGGTTAAGCAAGATTGAATGAAGAATTGATGAAAGAATTGTGTGAAGAACCCTTCTTGGACAGAAGCTTGAAGACTATATTTGGTCTATCAAGAGGTATTGGATCTTCTTCATGCAAGTGCAGAGAAAGTGTGTGTGTTGGAACCAAGGGTCACTGAAAGGAAGCTTGCAACATCAAGGCGATCAGGCTGTATCTTCTACTTTCATTTAATACAATATAGCGGCATGTCCCTTTCCCATAAAATCACTCTTATTTTATAGCATAACTCCTCGATCATATGCATAAGTTGACATTGAATATACTTTGCTATCTTCACTTTGGTTGGTTTGTGTTGTCTTGGACCTGACGTCATAAGAGCACCAGAGAGAAGCAGGAACAACAGAGACCTAAGGAATCGATATAAAGGTACGCCACTCGTTCCTTCTTATTAGTAGATTCAATGACTAGAACTTAGGGAAAGAGTCGTGTCCTGTCTTGTTTTGTTCTAGATCTAGGTGGATATAGGGAGATCTTTTAGTGTTCGCACCTATCGATTTGTTCGATAACAAACATCCAAATATTTAAACGAATTTGATCACTTCTAGTTGAAACTAGATTTTGATTTTCCTTTATCATCTTAGAATATGATGTTGTTTAAAAAATGTTTCCATGCTACAGATTGGCTACTATCAGGATTATGAGGCAAGACTTGAAGAAACCTTCCACTCGACATCTATTATGGGAAACTCAATTGTGTTGCAATATCATGGACAAGTGGCTATAAATAACCCCCATATAGATTATCATTTGTTCTTAAATAATACTATGTTGGCAAGTGAACATATGCATATACTTAAGAGCATTTGGGTGCTTCTCTGTAGGCGACCACTAAATTCCATATTTGTATGTATTACGCTCAGAAAAAGGTCTAATACGACCCAAAAATTGGCTCCTTTATGATACATATACATGTATGTTTGAAAATAGGTGGTGGAAATTTTCATTTAGGATACAAGACCTAGAAAAACACTTAAAAAATGCATCTTTTCTTATCTAAAAATAGCACATAGAACCCCCAAATAGTAGCTCTTCTTCATCTCCTAAAACAATTATGATTTAGCTACAAAGGAAAGACATATTTAGATTCATTTATTTTTGGATCAATCCTAGTTCGTTCCAAGAAAAATATGAACATAGGTCGATCTGAAGAAAGGATGAACATAGGTTGGCCCAAGCCTCCTTTATTCCAATGCTAAAGTTTGATGTTTAGATCTCAAAATCAACACTAACTTCATCCAACCAATGTATTCATCCAACAATCCCTATTCCAATACTTATATGTTTCCCACCATTGCTACCTTGTATGAATGGAATCATGGATAGTTAGTGTGATCAACGATAGTTGCAGCTGCATAATCCTTCATAATAGAGATGAAAATTCAAACATAAAGGAAATTGTATAAACTCATTTCACAGTGATACCATAGCCTATAGGCCACTATTCCCTCATTTTTTTGTAAATAATCGATTCAAATATGGTTTTGAAAACTCCTATGGAAATATCATCGATCCAAATCTATAATACCAATAGAATCTATGAAGCTACCTCTCAAATACCATCATACATAAGTGTTAGAAGAGTAAGTCAATGTGTAATAATATCATGTATAATCTATAGTGATAAATTTATTGAGTTATGGTAGACTATAGAAAAGAAACTCAGGTCCATTCCTTTAAAACAAGTCTAATAATGCTCTTGGAACAAATTATTCAGAACAAATGCAGAAAATGATGCTAGCTTATTCATTGTTGAGGTTTAAAACTTTCCAAAGAACCTCATGTACTTTCTTAGATTCTATGTTCTACCCACATTAAAACTTCATTTTGTTTTCTATGTAATGGTATATTCAGTGGTTTTGAATATGAAACCAATATTTGGAAAAATACCATTAGACGAATGAAAAACTAGCCTATTGTAATCTCAAGATGCCATAAACATTATTATCTACAATTGATGCCACAAAAATGAATCCTAGGAAATACATATCCTAATATATAAAGTACCATGATAATTCCAAATCATGCATGAAGTACATGAACACTCCATAGAAATAATTTTCTATTTTGTCAAGTGTCATAAATAGAGCATAATAGACACACAAAGTGTTATGGAACTTTTCTTCAAGAGCCATCCTTGTCACACAATAGTTACTAGGAGCAATCCATAAGGCAAGGAGAAACACCATGAAATAATAGCACCACAAGAAATATTATGAAGGTAACCTACAACAATAATACCATCAACCAAAAGCATCAACCACATGATCCATCAAGGATGACTAGTATGCTCAACCATCTTCAAACAAAGAAAAATAAGGTGTGTTACCTCTGCAAGTATGTCTTTACCACTCATGTCAATATGGGGGGTAACAAAAGGTACTTAGTGTGGTAAAGGAGGAAATACAATTTATTTTGTCTTTGAAGCCATGGGAACTACTTGGATTCCTTCATCATTCGCCGCCAAGATTTTCAAAGAATCAGACTATTATGAATTAAACATGGATGTCAAGTGCATTGAGATTCAACTACAAAATGCCTTAATCTATGTATTGGAAACACATTAAGCTTTAACAACTAAATTCCCATTGTATGGTCGATGCAAGTATGAATATTTTTTATCAATACAAGTTGTTGAGCACTATTTTTATGAACCATAGCTATAATAATTGTACACTAAGATTTAGCAACCAATAGTCATTAAGACCAGTTTTTACAAACCATAGTTATTAAATTTGAGGTTAAGATGGAGGTACATTGCTTCTAAATCTACTGCTATCTTGAAAATATACTTCGTATTCCAAGTAATGTTTATCTCGATTAATGAAAAAGTATCCTCTAATGTTCCCTTGGGGATATAAACATAGTTCCCTTGAAGTACGATTGTTCAATATTTACTTTATTTGGCTACCTTATGTATTTGGTTGGACAAAAGTGAAATATATAGTGTTGTAATTTATATTTTAGATTCAACCTAAAGGCTAAAAGTTCACAAGAAATAGATTTGAGGAACCTCAAGGTTGAGGTAGAATTTATGAATTTGCATTAAGCATGGATTCTCAAAATTTCCACATGTTATTAGATCTTGTTTGACGAGATCTCTTGGTGAAGAGGGATTTAGGTATTTCAGTTGTTGAACCTAGGAGAGGTTGTTGGGTGGTGAAACCCTAGCTTGATTAAGATGAGAACTTGTGCCCATGAAGGGTTTGATGGATTGAAAACTAGTTTCTCTTTTGATCCTTATTGTTTTATCCTCATGACTATTGTTTTCTTTCAATGCACATTTCCATTTTAATATTTTAATGGTATTTTTTATTGCTTTGTATCAAAATAAAATGGGTTTAAATTGTTGGCAAATGTTTAACAGATAGCATATGCTTGTCATTGATGGCAAGTACAACAGTGAATACGGCAGGATCAGAATGTGCATCAATGGACAAACAGGAACAACGTAGGCTCAGGAGGAGAAGCGTCGCTGATCGTTGGATCCCATCCAAAATTCCCGAGAGCATGCGGGCTGTCAGATCTGAATAAAAACAAGAAGAGTAGATTTGGTGTTAAAGGTCGTGAGGCACGAGGACGCGAGGCGGCAAAGTGGCGAGAAGATCAGGACCGTCCATCTGGGAAGGACGTGTGGCAGAGATCGGAGAGATCTCGCGAAATTGGGGGTTCGCAGGATAAAGGCCCAAGTATTGGGTGTTCAAAGTCACGAGGCGCGAGGACGCGAGGCAGCGAAGTGGTGAGAGATTTATAGCCGTCCATCTGGGGGGACAGGTGGCAAGAGATCGAGAGATCTCACTAACTCGGGAGTTCGCAGGTTGAGAGTCCAAACATTGGGTACTCCAAGTCTCGAGGTCGCAAGGCAGCGAGAGAAGGACAACCGTCAGATCCGGATCATAGGAGGACCGTTGGATCTGCGTGGGGGATCACACATGGTGAGAGATCGTCATGTCACTGACTGGCAAGTCAAAGGAACAACGAGATGCGAGATTGAAATTTAATCAAGGACCATTGGATCAAGAGGATGCGTGGAAAAAGATCAGAGCACCATAAAGCTCCATCTTGGAGCCTCGCCTATCGTGACTTGGAGTGACGAGAACCTCCATCACAGGAATTGCGAGATGCGATATTGCGAGAAGATTAGGACCGTCGGATCACCAAGAACGTGGACCGTTGATCTGAGCTCCATCTCGGAGCCTCGTCTATAGTGACTTGGAGTGATGAGAACCTCCATCATAGGAATCGCGAGATGCGAGATTGTGAGAAGATCAGGACCGTTGGATTACCAAGAACGTGGATTATCGATCTGAGCTCCATCTCGGAGCTTCGCCTATCACGACTGGGAGTGACGAGAATCACCATCGAAGGAACAGTGAGATGCGAGATCACGATGAGATCAGGACCGTTGATTCATCAAGATCATGAACCGTCGATCAGGGTCGATGAAGATCATAATCTCACAGCAAAAGTGTGAAATGGGTAAATAACGACAATACCCTTCAGAGTTAATCCAACGGTGCAGGTGAATTTGAACAAGATCGGAGGGCTACTGTTGCACGACACAGTGAAACTGCCAGTAACAAAGAATTAATATTTCAGGGTGGTTGGGAGGTGCTCGGGAGGACTGTTGTCCTCAGAGGTTCAAGTGGGTGCTTGAACACAGGGAGCTGTAGCTTCCATCTGGTTGCAGCTAGAGAAACCAGGGTGGCAGGGTGGTGCAAGGGAGAACTCTTGTTTTCTGTTTTACAGGTTGATGCCTGTATGATTGGAAGTTGGTGCTTCCATCCAGTTGGTGCTGGAAACACTCAGGGAGTTGGTGCTTCCTTCTAGTTGGTGCTTGAGAAACCAGGGAGTTGGTGCTTCCTTCTAGTGGGTGCTAGAGAAAACATAGAGTTGGTTCTCTCAGCAAGTAGCAGCTTGCAAAACAGAGTTTGTAGCCTCAATATGAGTTGGTGCTCATATGTATTATACTGTAAAGATTGTAACCATTACTTATCATATAAAGAAAAAGAGGTTTTTACCCTGCATGGGTTTCCTCAGGAAATATTTGTCTCTGTGTTTCTCATATATGTGACTAATGCTGAGTGTGCCATTGTTTATTTCCCTGCATTATTGTGATCATCATTTAGTGCCTCAACAAAGAGTTTAAAAGAAGAATAATTGTTTAAGCACGGTAACAACTGATTCACCCCCCCTCTCAGTTGTTCAACAATTGGTATCAGAGCAGGCCCCTTTTATCTAAGGGTATATCCTAGAGCTTAAACATGTCAAGCCATGAAGGAAATTCAACCAATAAGGCCCCTCTGTTCAATGGAACAAACTTTGCCTTCTGGAAAGTTCGAATGGGAACCTACATAATGCCTTTAGGTGCAGATGTCTGGGATGTGGTAGAGACTGGTTATGTAAAGCCATTTGTGCAAGCTAATAAGGATGACAAACTAGAATTTATCTTCAACGCTAAGGCTATGAATGCTATCTTGAGTGGGCTTGCAGAAGCATAATTCGTAAAAGTTATGCATCTAGGAACTGCCAAAGAAATGTGGGACAAGCTCAATAACTATTATGAAGGTAATGAGAAGGTAAAGGATGCAAAGCTTCAAACCTACATAATACATTTTGAACAGTTGAAGATGAAGGAAGATGAAACTATTGGAAAATACTTTCTGAGAATAGAAGAATTGGTAAATGCAATGAAGGCTCTTGGTGAAACAATTGGGGAACCTTCTTTAGTTCTAAAAATCTTGAGATCTCTCCTAGATAGGTTCAACCTGAAGGTCTCTACTATAGAAGAACTTAATGATCTGAAAACCTTACAGTTTGACCAAATTCTCGAAACATTGACTGCATATGAAATGAGAATAGTTAAAGATAAACCCACTTCCAGAGAAGCATCATTTAAAGCAGACAAGAATGAGGATTTTGAGCCCGATGAAATTGAAGCAAAATTTGTGAAGAGACTGAAGAAGGGATCAGGCAAATACAAAGGAAAATTTCCCTTCAAATTTTTTAACTGTGGTAGGATAGGTCATTTTGCAAAAAAATGTCCCCACAAAGGAAAGAATCAGACTTGTGATGATGAGGAGAAATACAAACACAAAAATTTCTTTAAAGAGAATGACTTTAAGAAGAAAAGTCTTTGTGCAAACAATGATGATGATCCTTCAGATGAAGAGGATAATGATTCATCTATTGAAGATAAACTAAATGAATTCACACTTATGGCCAAAGAGAATTATTATAATCAAAGCACAGGTAGTAATGAGGATGATGAAGAAGTTGTGGTTGACATGGAAGGAGAACTGATCAGTGCATTAGAAGAGATTGACAGACTAAGAATCAAGAACAAAAAGAAAAGACAATTGTTGAAATAGTTCGAGAAAGACAGTAAAGAACCTGGTGAATACCGTGTCCTACTAAAAGTAGAATTGGAAGAGGCAAAGAAAATTGAAGAGATTCTGAAACAACAACTATCAGAAAAGAAGGCAAGATGTGAATCATTAGAACAAGAAGTAGTGAAAACAAGGAAAGAAATGGAGAAATTTCAAGCCTTGTATAATCAGAATCTGTCAAGTATCAAAGCCTTAGAAGGATTAACCACCATTCTGAATCAACAAAGGAATCCCAAGCTGAAAATTGGTTTGGGGTATGAAGAGGGATCAAGCAGTGGGAAGCCAGGAATTGAAGAACCTATCAAGTTTGTCAAAAGCACAACCAATGACAATAACAAACCTGCAAAAAAAAAGGAAGACAATCAGCCACCCAAGACGAGTAAAGGAAAAGGTGCCATGATTAAATTTGAAGAATGAAGAAACAATGTTCTTTCTACTAAAAGATGTTATCAACAAGAAATAAATCAATTTGTTCAAAGAAGACAACCATTTTCCAGGTACAAAGAATTTTTCTACGGCTATTGTTTCTATTGTTCTAACTTTGGTCACAAAGCTGTAAATTGTTCCTTAAGACCTAGAAATGAGCAATCAAGATTTCAAAGGAATAAATACTTCCCACAAC
>ML821841.1:15914-73454 GCA_009831015.1 Picea engelmannii | reverse complement strand
ATACACCTTTCTATAATACAAATTTCTCAGTTTTGGTTTAAAAAAATGCAAGGTGGAGATTTCTCTGAATGAAAAAATGAAGAGATATATGTTGAAGCCATTGGAGAAACTTTCCTTTGTATCCAATGTTGGATATGTTGGATGTTAGCCACAAAGGACATATCAATGTCCTAAAAAAAACAACCCCACCAAAAAAAATAAACAAGATAATAAATAATATTATACATATTATATAAATAATAGTGTATGTTGTTTATATAAAACAAACATCATTAGGAGAGCTTGATGAAGAAGAATCACCCATGATGGTGGAGATTTTTTACAAAATCCAAGCACATTGATTCAACATCCAAATTATTTTCTTGTTCACAACGTCTTGGAGTAACAATGTGATGGGATCTCTTACTCCCTTGTGTTCTACCATGTGATGTCATCTCGGCATGAAAAGGAGATATCCATATGAATTGCACATAGATTGACCAAGCTACTTCTACCTCGATCTTGTTAGAGGGGCAGGAATTGGAAAGCATAAAGCTCTGACACAGTTGATCTGGATTGAGGTTGGAATCTATGGACACACACTAATCCATGGAAATCAATGTGTATATCAACAATTAAATAAGAACAATTGTAGAAATAAGTAAATAGAATGAAACACACACACAATCGCAGAAGAATGCAAGTATTAATATCAAATGGATAGTTACACGGTGGTGTCAGTCTCTAAGAAGAGATTCTTAACTACTCTCATGTGAAAAACTCTCTCCAAAAGGTGAGAATACCTTCATCGTGTTTACAAAGAACTTCATAAAGGAAAATACAAGAAGGGGAGCAGATGAGGCATGGAAGGCCAAGAGTCACAAGGGCTAAGGTGGAAAATCGAAGGTCAACTTGTCAGGGACATATATATTGTGTACGAAAGGAGAATTAGTTCCAAATATCATAAAAAATCTCTCGATGAGAAATACTACGTGAAAAGGGTGCATATTTTAACAAAATGTTTTTGGGACAAAAATGATGTTTGATGCCTACAAATGAAGCGAGAAGCGAAAAACCCAAATTTGGATTAAACTACCCAAACTTGATAGAATGATCAATAGGGTCCAAATGGTGGCATGGATCACATCAACAATATTAGAAGTAGATGTGTGAATGTGGTTTTCTTCCCCATTTGCATAGACAAGGGTTGACACATCTTAATTGAGGATTGTCTTCCCTGTGTTTGTCTTGCATATTTATTGTCACTTTCTATTGTGGTGGTAAAAAACATTCTCACTTTAGATCTTATTGTGTATCTAAGGTTAGTAACGTAGAACTCTCCTACCTACATTGCATCAATATTTTCCTTTACCTCCAATATCTACATTTTTTTTTATATATTCCTCAATTGTTAATTTCTTACAAAAAAAAAAGAGAGTAATTTGGGCATCATATGACACATCCCAATTTCTCATATGGATGGAATCGATGGGCAATTTGGGTGTTGGAGCCACCTTTTTATTTTGTTCAAATCTATTTTAAAAAGTCAAATGTCGGTTCTTAAGTTCTTTTTTGCTTCGTGATATTCACCTACTAAAAATCTCAGTAGTCTCGACATGCGAAATAGCGGGGGATGTGATGTCTCATAAGTTACCAACTTTTTATCATTAAACGAAGGTTGTTTCTCTTCGTACCTTAGAATATCGCTCTTCGGGAGTTACAAGTCACAAGATTTACAAACCCCAATGTGTGAGGTCGCGAAAAGTTTCAAAAGCTTACCTCAGGTGAAAGCTAAGAGTGGGACCATGTAAACCCCAGTCAAGTGTTGTCGGGATTTCGCGTCTCGGCGTTCACTCTCTCCTAAAACATTACCACTAAAATTCTGAAAGACAAAGCCATGAAACTTTTACCTAAGTAACTCAGGTTAGAGTCAAGGTTGATTAGTCTTGACCATGATTTAAGTTCCTCGGGATTTCGCGACTTGGCATACTTTCCTCCCAGAAACAATACCTTCAAAGTTCCGAGCCACAAAGTCGCGATATAAATTAAAGCGTAATCAATTAAAACACTTAATCCTACTTACGTCCTTTCTTAATTAAGTATAATCATTGCAATCTCGGGTTTTAGAGGGTCGAAAGGTTAGAGTTGAAAATCTCGATACGGCGAACGCCGAAATGATTGATTTAAATCCTGATTAAGGAATCCAAGCCAACCATAATCAATGTTTAATGCAAATGATAATAACGTGCAAATTACGAGGTAATTTCAAATGTTCCTTGCGCCATCTTGTCCCATGTGTTATCTCCTCAAATAAATTGGTGGAAATTTTGCTTTTGAGGTGATAGGTTGTGGTCTAAATTTTATTCCTAAATTTTTGTAAGTAGGTTAGAGAGCTTGTATTATGTAAATAAGCTCAAAAGAAATTTTGGATTTGGTTTGGTCAAGCAAAATTCAAAATCTCAGGTTTCGGTGGTTTAGGTGAGCCTGAAATGCTCTCATTAACCACAGAAAGCCTTTGTTCCCAGTAGTTAAGAAGGCAAAGCAAAAATGTGGTTAACCACCGAAAACGTTTCAATGGTAAAAATGGAAAGCTCGTGCTTTCGCACGAGCCAGTTGTCAATTGGTGCAATGATGGAAACGTAACCGCCGAAAGCTCATCAAGTTGGAAGGTATGCACGTTCTAATTGTGTCTATCCGAAAGTTTGAGTTCCTGTTGTCCTTTCAACCGCATTTTTCTTTTCAAAATGTAGACACGGTGGTGATACAGAAATGCATGCATGTTGTCACGAAGCCTCCCTCCATTTCTAGTCACAAGTACACCATCTATCATGATCCCGTTAATCCCTCATTAAATCCTCATTCATTAGCAATTTGAATTACGGAGATTACTGAGGTAATCGTGAGTTCGTGATTTCATCAATCAAACGTGTTTCCAGAGATCCTAATCCTGTTTCCCATGGTGATTGTCAAAGTGCCATTAGAGTCCAGCGATCGCTCTCAAGCCAATTAAGCCAGGTTGATTTATCAGGCAAGTTCAAAACCCATATTTTTTTAGTCTAAATGAATATACCACCGAAAATCTAAAATTTCGGCATGCTCTCAGTCAATTTGTTGCCTAAAACTTGGTTAGTTTTTTAGCTCGGTGATCCAAACTTTGTGTCACCCTGCTCGTCCGCTCTTCCATGAGTTATACTCTCTGTGATCCTAAATCCTAGAATCTTTGTCTCCCTGGACACTCAGTTTTCCATAATCGCAGGTACAGTCAACATTGACCAATGTCGAAAGCAGGGCCAGTTTTGAGGTCTGAGGTGGATGTGGTTTGGTACCTAGAAGCTCACCCGGAGGTGGCAGAATTCTTCAAATAGGCTGGGGTATTTTCATATTGTGAAAAATTAACCAACTTTCATCAACAAGTGGTCGAGTCTTTTGCCATTTCCTATGATGGGAGGTATGCTAAAATAGGAAAGGAGGAGTTTATCATTGATGAAGATGCCATTGTTGAGTATACAGGTTTACCCAAGTCAGGAGACTGTTGGTTCAAGTCTACCATACCTTCAAACATCGAATTTAGGTCATACTTGCTGCCTGTACACAAAGATTTGATCTGGAAAAAGGATATTCCAATGTCTTACTTGGAACCAAAGTGGCAGTCCTTCTTGAAAGAAATATTTGTTTACATAACATGTGAGGGGCGGTACAATAGAGTGATGTTCTATCACTTTAAGATTTTAAACCACTTTACAAGTAGAGACCCAATCAATCTACCATTTTTCTTGCACAAAGCCCTCACGAAAAATTTCTAAACAGGTCAAGGCCAAGCCCACTAAGGTGGCAAGCAGATTATCTCATCAAGGACTCATTACTCTTATTGTCAAGGAGTGATTGAAGAAAAGGCAGGTAGATTGGAACTATTTCCTCTTCTGGAATGAATTCCAGACTGATTGTCAACAATAGGAGAAGGGTAAAAAGGCCGCCACTAAGAAGACTATTACTCCCAAAAGTAGTCATAGAAAAAGGAAGGGTATCTCACCACCAAGAGATACGATAGAATCATCCTCTGTCAAGAAGAAAAGAATCAAAATAAAGTTGCAGTTTGAGGGTGAGCAGTCCAAGGACCCTGCTACAGGAAATAACCCTTTAAACCTACCCTACAGTGATTCAGAACCAGAACAAGAATTAGCAGAGACACAGGGTAATGTACAGGCTGAACAAGGTACAAACTATTGTTCCAATTTACCTTCACCAACTCCTCTAGAGGCACACAGTCCACCAGTGCCAGAAGCCTCTTCAAGTAAGCCTAAAACAACTAGATCATGGAAAATCAAAAAACTCCTACAACAGGTCTATGAAATGGAAGTCCTGGAAAGGGTGATTAAAAAAGATAATACAGACCTAACAGACAGAAATGCAGATCTTTTCAAAATAAACCAAACCCTCAAAGAAAAACATGACAAGATTAAAGACAGGAACAGGGTATTGATCAGGGAGAACATGAAGTTGTATAGACAGCTTAGAATTCTGAGGTTGAAGTTAAAAGAGTTTCAATCACCAGCACAGGAGCAAACTGGAATGGAAACTCTAGCTAACTTAGCTACAACCATGGTAGACACACCAGAGCCTTCCACACAGCCAGTAGAAATTTGCAGATCTGCACGAACGAGGGCTGCCTCGTCCAAGAAACCTTGAACATCAAAAAGTGATCCAAGGTAAGCATTTTTGAAATTTTGAAGTTTCCTCAAAGCTGAAGTCTCGGTGGTTTAGGTGAACAGGACGACTGTTCATTAACCACTGAAAACAAGGCTTTCGGTAGATAATCCGCTCAGAAGCTTTCTAGGTTAACCATCGAAAGCCTGTCACTTCTAGAATGATCAAGTTTTTGCACAGATCGAAGTTTTTTGAGTTGGAAAGGTTTGAAACCTCTTCGAATGGACATTTGATGAATTGTCAAGATAGATGCAATAGCTATTTTTGATAGATTATGGAAAGAGGAGGTGTTTCAAAGGTTTTTGGTATCTTTGACAAAGGCAGAAAATCAAGACGCTTACTCACATCAACAGATTCGAATTTGTATCTCTTGGAGAGTTATCATTCAGCCTTGGAAGGCTATCCTGCACTGCACCATCACTCAACAAGAGATGAAGACCATGAAATCTGGGATTGACCTCATTTTTGGGGATCATTCCACATCTTTTGCAAACTAAAATTTGATTTTCTATCTTTAGCATATTTGATCCATGTTTTCAGGATCTCAAAACTGCATTGTAAAGCTATAAAGCTAAAGGTAGAATAGGAACTAAATGTTCGACTTTGGATACTTTTTCATATTATTTACTCAAACATCTCATTTTCATATTGAGTAATACAATCTTCTTTTGCCATAACTTGTTCAGATTTCATTTTCTTATTTATTTTGTACTTGCACCTGGATATTATATTCATGATGTTATGCTTGTTTATGCCCGATAACTGTCATCTTATCATTGCATTCATAAGTTAAACTTTGGAAGTATTTATGTGATTATTGTAATCGGCCATTCATATATGCTTTATATGTGATTCTGCTGGTATAATAGTTATTTCTCTATACATCCCTTTATTTGTAAACTCTCTGAACATTTGTGGTTGAAAGCCTTGTCCATCTAAATGTGTTCATGCATGTTTTGAGTAAGAAATGATTCAGTCCTCTGACTTGATCCAAACCCACACTTCTTATTGAGAAAATAGTTACCAAAAGATTAAGTTACCATGCATCTCTGACTTACAGCCTAGGAGAGTTTCCTGGAGTGATAACAAATTGGCGTCGCTTCCAGGGAGAGGAGATCGAAGCTCAACATCCTTGGGAGACGACATAGCTCCAGCTTTGATGATAGACAAAGTTTGGACATCATTTGGGTTGTAATTATCTATCTGGCGACTCCATTGAAACGAAGTGGCTCCAAAAAGAGCTCACACCAGGGCGAACCAAGAAGGCCCACTGACAACACCAGTTCCTAACCCTGAGAAGATCATTAGTAAGGGAAAAGATTTATAAAGACAGGCTTCTGGATCTGCAAAGACATTAAATTCAGGTATTCAAACCGACACTTCTTCTTTCATATCTAAAAGGCCTTTAGTTGAATCCCCTACTGTTGAAACTCATAGTTCTCAGGAAATTGAAAATTTATCTCAAATATTGAAGGTAGAGGAACCTTTATTTTCTTCTAATGTTACTAACTCTATTCTTGAGCATGATATTTCATCTCATCCTAAAGAGATAATCACAGGGTCCTCTCAGCAAAAGGAAACCTCTTCTTCATCTTCTTTGAATTCCTCACCCACCAAACCTACAGAAGGTATCCTCTACACTCATACTAATCTGCCTGTTCTTGAAGATATTTTACATGATTTGTCCTCTAAGGGAGAAGAAATTTTAGCCTTGTTGCTCAGTCAGTTTTATAAGGCCTCTTATTTTTCACCCATTCCTGAAAATTCTGCTCAAAGTGAAGTGAGACAACCATTTTATTTTAACTAAGTCATCCCATCACCATCTTCATCTCCTGCAAGTTCTTCTTTTGTATCAACCCCCAAGACTGCCATGGCTGCCCCTTTAACCAAGATGGAACAGATTTTGGCAAATAGGTATGCCCCACTTGTATTTCCAAATCCTTTATCTGCTATGCCAACTGGAGATTATCAGAAATATATGGCTAAGTTTACCGGAGCGGGAGATTATACTGCTGAAGAACATATTGAAGCTTTTTATGCTTATGCTGAAAATATTAACATTTCATAAGAAGATGTGTGGACTAGAGTTTTTGCTCAGATTTTGGATGGCCAAGCCCGGAAATGGTTCAAAGAGCTACCGGCAAATTCAATCACGGGTATTGAACAATTAGATGAGGTATTCTTAAAACACTGGGGAGAAAGAAGAGATTTGTTATACTACATTTATGAGTTTGGAAATTTAAAGAGAGAATATGGAGAGTCAGTCTTAGACTTCATCAAAAGGGTTAATATAATGTTTGGCAAGATCCCTGCAGAGATCAAACCAAGTGACACATCTGCAAATATCGCATTCTCTGTTGCCTTTGATCCAGATTTTTGTCTAATCCTCAGAGAAAGAAGATCATCCACACTTGCTTTAATGCAAGATGTCGCACTTGAGGTTGAATCAAACATTACAGCATCTCAGAAGCTCAAAGGAAATTTCGAGAGAAAGAAGTCCGTTGTTGAGCCCTCTTCTTCTTCTAATAGTAAAATGGAAAAGATGGCAAAGATGTTGGAAAATTTGACATCTGAAATGTCAAAATTGAAGGTCCAGAATCAGCAACTAGCAAGGACAAAAGAGCCAAATACTTTTGCCCCGAGAAATCCAAATGCTTTCCCTTATAGAAGGAACAATCCACAAGTCCAGATCCTTCAGAGAGACAGGAATGCAGCTGATGATCAGAGAATCAGACCACCTTTTCAAAATGCAATGTTAGATGAAGAACAACAGCCATCGCACGATGAAGTTGAAGAAGCAGATGAAATAAACTGTTTTGGTGACGAAAATGATTCTTCGTTTTTTACACAAGTAGACTATGAAGAAGCCCTGATGGATCAGCAAATTCATGAGGCAAGTATCGAAGAATCTGTCTACTTGACAGATGATCAGAAAGGTTATAATTTAAGATCCAAGAATGTTGTCCTGAAATCATTGCTCGTTGCTCTTGTGAAGAACAAAGAAATTGTTGCTCCGGTAAAGAGTAAAGAAGTTGTTGCAAGGCAACCTGTTGCTCATGTCAAACGTACCTCCTCTCCTGTAAAATAGTAGCATAAGCAAACACAACCCCTATCCAAGGAGCAAGTCAGTCTCAAAGCTCCTTCCAACGAGGTAAAAGCTTATGATAAATCAGCTTTCTCTTTTAATTTTGAATTAGAAATTCAGAAAGTAAAGATACCTATGCCTTTGACCGAACTCATGAAGAACGAAATCTTTAAGTCAGCCATCTTGAAGTCCCTTGAGCCAAAGATATCTTCATCTGCTGATTTTGTTAACCTACAAGATGACAAGCCAACAGTAACTATAGGGCCTATGATAGAAGATCGAGATGATTTTTGTCCACCATTCTATATATCCCTAAATGTCCATGATAAGATCCTCCACAATTGCTTACTTGATTTTGGGGCGTCACATATCCTTATGCCCAAAGCAGTGATGGATGAGCTTGGGCTTGAGGTCACCAAACCATATCATGATCTCTTCTCTTTTCATTGTAGGAAGGTCAAATGCCTTGGCCTCATAAAAGACCTTGTTATAAACCTTGCCCAATTGCCAATGAGAAGCGTGGTAATGGATGTGGTGGTTGTTGATATCCCACCTAAATTCGGGCTCCTCCTGTCTCATCCATGGGGCAAAAGGTTAGTAGGTACCTTGCAGATGGATCTTTCATATGCTAGGATTCCGGTGTTTGGGGGAGAGCTAAAAAGACTTTACAGAGAGAATCAACTTGCCTACATCATCAGCGATGCAAAAATTTGAATCATCCTATTTATGTTGTGGATACAAATTTTGGCTCGTGCATTCTTCAAATAGATGATTCTCAATCAACTCCTATGCATATTGTGAAGCCTATCAAACAAAAAATTGATGATAAGAATGTTTCAGTCTGGACCATGTATTTTGATGGGGCCAGTACTAAAGATTCAACAGGTGCAGGGGTAGTTTTGATTTCTCCTTCAAAGGAGACTATATATTTGTCTTTTATGCTCGATTTCAGAACTACTAACAACATAGAAGAGTATGAGGCCTTGTTGTTGGGATTAAATTCAGCTAAGGAGATGGGGATAAAAGGTTTAAAGGTATTCGGAGATGCGGATCTCATCATACAACATGTAAACAGTACCTTCCAAGCAAAGCATGTCAGATTTAAAGCCTACAGGGATGAGGTATGGAAAGTAAGAGATTATTTTTCCATTTTTGAGATTTCTTATATACCCAGAGATATGAATTAGCTTGCCAATTCCCTTGTTGTTTCAGCCAGCATGTTTATTCCTCCCATGCCCCCCAGGCTCAGTTATGAGATCCAAGTAAAATATAGACCATCTTTGCCCGACAATATTAAATAGTGTAAATTTTTTGAGGATGATGATGAACTTAACAGATTTCTTCAAGTGGTAGATGAATTTTCTGATATGCATGTTGACCAGCAGAATCTAAATGTAGAGGAATCCCAGAATCCCAAGCTAAAACAAAGATTGGGTCAGCATGATATTGTTCAGCTACCTAACAATTATACACCTCGAGGTTTGGTACCTCTTGAAAAGATTTTCGATCACAATAATGTTATGTACAAGCCAGATAAAAAGGAGAAAGATCCTGATGTTCATGAGCACAACATAGGGGGCGAAAGCCAGCCTAAATTCATAAATCTGTCTTCTGAATTGACTGTTGATCAGAAGTCCGAATATTGCAGCGTTTTGAAAGAATTTTCTGATGTTTTTGCTTGGAAATATAGTGATCTAAAGACTTATGATCCTAATATCATTCAACACAAGATCCCTCTTGAGAAAGACACCATCCCTTTCAAACAAAAGCTCAGACCTATCAGTCCTCTTCTTTTGCCTGTGATTGAAAGAGAAATTAAAAAGCTTCTCGATGCCAAGATCATAATCCCTTTAAGATGCTCCAAATGGATTGCAAATCTAGTAATAGTGAGAAATAAAAATGGCGAGGTCAGACTATGTGTGGACTTTAGAAACCTAAACAGATGCTCTAAGAAAGACAACTATCCCCTACCTAAAATGGAACATTTGCTACAAAGGATTTCAGGGGCTAATGTCATGTCCTTCCTAGATGGTTTTTCCGGCTATAATCAATTTTTTGTCCATCCCGATGACCAGGAGAAGATTGCATTTACTACTCCTTGGGGTACCTTTATGTACGCCAAGATGCCATTCGGATTAATGAATGTCGGGGCCACGTTCCAAAGGGCCATGGACATAGATTTCGTGGGAGAAAAGGACAAGTTTGTCCTCATATATCTTGATGACATCACAGTTTATTCCAGCAGTCATGAGGAGCATCTAAAGCATCTAAAAAGAGTGTTCTTGAAATGCAGGCAGATCGAAATCTCATTGAATCCAAAAAAGTCCCAGTTTTCTCTCAGGAAAGGTAATCTCTTATGCCGCATCGTCTCAGCAGAAGGTGTAAAGATTGATCCAGCTCGGGTGGAAGCAATTCAGAGGTTGTCCTTGCCAAGGTCAAAAAAGGATATTCAATCGTTGAAAAAGGGGTCTGAGATAAAATGGATAGACAACGCAAGGAATTCATTTCAGGATATCAAGCAAGCTATCATGGAATCCCTGACTCTGATCAGTCTGGATTACAGTAAGATTTTCTACGTTTTTTCCTTTGCTTCTTATGACACAGTGGCAACAGTCCTGCTACAGAAAGATGATGACAATTTGGATCACCCTATTGCTTTCTTCAGCAAAACACTCAGAGACGTTGAACTAAGGTATGGTCCTATTGAAAAACAAGCCTATGCTCTCATAAAATCTTTAAAATCCTTTAGAATTTATATCCTCCACTCAAAATGCGTTGCATATGTTCCTTCACCCTCCGTGAAAGATGTTTTGACTCAGCCTGATATTGACGAAAAGAGAGATAGATGGATTGCAAAGTTGATTGAGTTCAACATTGAAGTAAATCCCACCAAATTGGTGAAAGGCCAGGGCCTTGCTAAGCTCTTAACAGAGGAAAATCATGAGTTGTTGGACATAAATTTCATAGGAGAAAGTTCAGTGAATTTGCAGACGGAGTTGGCAGCAGATGGACAGCATAGAAATCAACAAGTGGCAGAGCACATGTCTTCTTGTGAATGGTACTCAGGTATTATACATTTTTTGCAAAAGCTAGAAGTTCCTCCTGAACTCAGTATGACTCAAGCTCGAGCCCTTAAGCTCAGAGCCATCAAATTCTGCATTTACAATAATTTGTTATATTGGAAAGATCCTGTTGGTTTGCTTCTCAAATGTTTAGACAAAGAAGAGTCAGTCGAAGTTACACATCAGTTTCATTCAAGTGTTTGTGGAGGTCATCATTACTGGAAGACCATTGTCCATAAAATCCTAAGGGCTGGATACTATTGGCCTTTCCTTTTCTCAGATGTGTGTGTCTTCGTCAAAGCTTGTGACAAATGTCAAAGATTTACGGGGAAACAACAGCTAAAATATTTACCCCTGAGACCTATAGTGGTGAATGGCCCTTTTCAGTAGTGGGGTTTAGATTTTATAGGTGAGATAAATCCTGCGTCTAGTGGTCAGCATAAGTGGATCTTAGTAGCCACAAATTATTTTACAAAATGGATAGAGGTGGTTCCCACCCAGACTGCTACTCACCAGGTAGTCATGAAGTTTCTTTATGAAAATATTTTGAGTAGATTTGGTTGTCCCAAAAGGCTGGTAGCAGATAATGCAGCGGCATTCAAAGCAGAGGCATTAGTAGACATGTGTAAATCAATGGGCCTCCAGTTGGTACATTTGACCCGCTACTACCCTCAAGGTAATGGCTTGGCTGAATCATCCAATAAGAGCTTAATCAAAATCATCAGAAAATTGTTAGAGGAAAACAAAAAGAATTGGGATTCTAAACTGAAATTTTCTCTGTGGGCAGACAGAGTAACTATCAAAAAGTCCATAGGAAACTCTCCATTCAAATTGGTCTATGGGAATGATGCTATTTTTCCTGTTCAATTAGTTTTACCAGTGGCTAGATTATTTCAGGAAGAACAAACTGAGTCAAATGATATGGTAAGAAGAATGCTCGATTTGGTGGAACTACAGCAAGCCCGCGAACAGTTAGTGGACAGATCAGAGGCTCATCAAAAGAAGATAAAAAATACTTTTGACAGACAGGCGAAGGTGGACAATTTTCAGATTGGTGACTGGATTCTAAAATGGGATGCTCTTAGACAGGATAAAGGCAAGCATAACAAGTTCGATTCTTTGTGAACCGGTCCTTTCATGATAACCCAAGTACAGAATAACAACACTTTCATGCTGCAGAATCTGGGAGGTGAAGGAATGTTCGATGGCCCGGTAAACGGGCGATTTTTAAAACTCTATTTTGTCTAAGGCCGTGAAGCCTAGACATTGTAATGTTAGTCTTAGTTTTAATTTTTACAGAATAACTTCATGCCCAATGGAAGCACTAGCAGATAGTTTTTAATTTTATTTTTCAGGAAAGGCATTGATTCTATGGTTCTTGAAACCTCACAGGGAGGTGTTCATCCCCAATAGGAGCCAGTGTTATCTCCTCAAATAAATTGGTGGAAAGTTTGCTTTTGAGGTGATAGGTTGTGGTCTAAATTTTATTCCTAAATTTTTGTAAGTAGGTTAGAGAGTCTGTATTTTGTAAATAAGCTCAAAAGAAATTTTGGATTTGGTTTGGTCAAGAAAAAGTCAGAATACCAGGTTTCGGTGGTTTAGGCGAGCATGAAACGCGCTCATTAACCACCGAAAACCTTTGTTCTCGGTAGTTAAGAAGGCAAAGCAAAAATGTGGTTAACCACCGAAAATGTTTCAACGGTAAAAATGGAAAGCCCATGCTTTCGCACGAGCCAACTGTCAGTTGGCGCAATGATGGAAACGTAACCATCAAAAGCTCATCAAGTTGGAAGGTATGCACGTTCTAATTGTGTATATCCAAAAGTTTGAGCTCCTTTTGTCCTTTCAACCGCATTTGTATTTTCAAAATGTAGACACGGCGGTGATACAGAAATTCATGCATGTTGTCACGAAGCCTCCCTCCATTTCCAGTCACAAGTACACCATCTATCATGATCCCGTTAATCCCTCATTAAATCCTCATTCATTATCAATTTGAATTCTGGAGATTACCGAGGGAATCGTGAGTTCGTGATTTCATCAATCAAACGTGTTTCCAGAGATCCTAATCCTGTTTCCCATGGTGATTGTCAAAGCGCCATTAGATTCCAACGATCGCTCTCAAGCCAATTAAGCCAGGTCGATTTATCAGGCAAGTTCAAAACCCATATTGTTTTAGTCTAAATGAATATACCACCGAAAATCTAAAATTTCGGCATGCTCTCAGTCAATTTGTTGCCTAAAACTTGGTTAGTGTTTGAGCTTGGTGATCCAAACTTTGTGTCACCCTGCCCGTCCACTCTTCCATGAGTTATACTCTCTGTGATCCTAAATCCTAGAATCTTTGTCTCCCTGGACACTCAGTTTTCCATAATCGCAGGTACAGTCAACATTTACCAATGCCGAAAGCAGGGCCAGTTTTGAGGTCTGAGGTGGATGGGGTTTGGTACCTAGAAGCTCACCCGGAGGTGGCAGAATTCTTCAAACAGGCTGGGGTATTTTCATATTGTGAAAAATTAACCAACTTTCATCAACAAGTGGTCGAGTCTTTTTCCATTTCCTATGATGGGAGGTCTGCTAAAATAGGAAAGGAGGAGTTTATCATTGATGAAGATGCCATTGCTGAGTATACAGGTTTACCCAGGTCAGAAGACTGTTGGTTCAAGTCTACCATACCTTCAAACATCGAATTTAGGTCATACTTGCTGCCTGTACACAAAGATTTGATCTGGAAAATGGATATCCCAATGTCTTACTTAGAACCAAAGTGACAATCCTTATTGAAAGCAATATTTGTTTACATAACATGTGAGGGGCGGTACAATAGAGTGATGTTCTATCACTTTAAGCTTTTAATCCACTTTACAGGCGGAGACCCAATCAACCTACCATTTTTCTTGCACAAAGCCCTCACGAAAAATGTCTAAACAGGTCAAGGCAAGGCCCACTATGGTGGCAAGCAGATTATCTCATCAAGGACTCATTACTCTTATTCTCAAGGAGTCATTGAAGAAAAGGCAGGTAGATTGGAACTATTTCCTCTTCTGGAATGAATTCCAGACTGATTGTCAACAGCAGGAGAAGGGTGAAAAGGATGCCACTAAGAAGACTATTACTCCCAAAAGCAGTCATAGAAAAAGGAAGGGTATCTCACCACCAAGGGATATGATAGAATCATCCTCTGTCAAGAAGAAAAGAATCAAAAGAAAGCTGCAGTTTGAGGGTGAGCAGTCCAAGGACCCTGCTACATGAAATAACCCTTTAAACCTACCCTACAGTGATTCAGAACCAGAAAAAGAATTAGCAGAGACACAGGGTAATGTAAGGGATGAACAAGGTACAGACTATTGTTCCAATTTACCTTCACAAACTCCTCCAAAGGCACACAGTCCACCAGTGGCAGAAGCCTCTTCAAGTAAGCCTAAAACAACTAGATCAAGGAAAATCAACAAACTCCTGCAACAGGTCTATGAAATGGAAGTCCTAGAAAGGGTGAATAAAAAAGCAAATATAGACATGACCGACAGAAATGCAGAGCTTTTCAAAATAAACCAAACCATCAAAGAAAAACATGACAAGATTAAAGACAGGAACAGGGTATTGATCAGGGTGAACATGAAGCTGTATAGACAGCTTAGAATTCTGAGGTTGAAGTTAAAAGAGTTTCAATCACCATCACAGGAGCAAACTGGATTGGACACTCTAGCTAACTTAGCTACAACCATGGTAGACACACCAGAGCCTTCCACACAGCCAGTATAAATTCGCAGATCTGCACGAACGAGGGTTGCCTCATCCAAGAAACATTGAACATCAAAAAGTGATCCAAGGTAAGCATTTTTGCAATTTTGAAGTTTCCTCAAAGCTGAAGTCTCGGTGGTTTAGGCGAATAGGACGATTGTTCATTAACCACCGAAAATAGGGCTTTCGGTAGATAATCCGCTCAGAAGCTTTCTAGGTTAACCACCGAAAGCCTGTCACTTCCAGAATGATCAAGTTTTTGCACAGATCGAAGTTTTTTGAGTTGGAAAGGTTTGAAACCTCTTCGAATGGACATTTGATGAATTGTCAAGACATATCCAATAGCTATTTTTGATATATTATGGAAAGAGGAGGTGTTTCAAAGGTTTTTGGTATCTTTGACAAAGGCAGAAAATCAGGACGCTTACTCACGTCAACAGATTCGAATTTGTATCTCTTGGAGAGTTATCATACAGCCTTGGAAGGATATCCTGCACTGCACCATCACTCAACAAGAGATGAAGACCATGAAATCTGGGATATACCTCATTTTTGGGGATCATTCCACATCTTTTGCAAACGAAAATTTGATTTTCTATCTTTAGCATATTTGATCCATGTTTTCAGGATCTCAAAACTGCATTGTAAAGCTATAAAGCTAAAGGTAGAATAGGAACTAAAGGTTCGACTTTGCAGACTTTTTCATATTATGTACTCAAACTTCTCATTTTCATATTGAGTAATACAAGCTTCTTTTTCCATAACTTTTTCAGATTTCATCTTCTTATCTATTATGTACTTGCACCTGGATATTATATTCATGTTGTTATGCTTGTTTATGCCCGATAACTGTCATCTTATCATTGCATTCATAAGTTAACTTTGCAAGTATTTATGTGATTATTGTAATCGGCCATTCATATATGATTTATATGTGATTCTGCTGATATAATAGTTATTTCTCTATACATCCCTTTATTTGTAAACTCTCTAAACATTTGTGGTTGAAAGCCTTGTCCATCTAAATGTGTTAATGCATGTTTTGAGTAAGAAATGATTCGGTCCTCTGACTTGATCCAAACCCACACTTCTTATTGAGAAAATAGTTACCAAAAGATTAAGTTACCAGGCATCTATGACTTACAGCCTAGGAGAGTTTCCTAGAGTGATAACAAATTGGCACCGCTGCCGGGGAGAGGAGATCGAAGCTGAGCTTCCTTGGGAGATGACATAGCTCCAGCTTTGATGATAGAAAAAGTCTGGACATCATTTGGGTTGTAATTATCGATCTGGCGACTCCATTGAAACGAAGTGGCTCCAAAAAGAGCTCACACCAGGGCGAACCAAGAAGGCCCACTGACAACCCCAGTTCCTGACCCTGAGAAGATCATCAGTAAGGGAAAATATTTACAAAGACAGGCTTCCGGATCTGCAAAGACATTAAATTCAGGTATTCAAACCGACACTTCTTCTTTCATATCTAAAAGGCCTTTAGTTGAATCCCCTACTGCTTAAACTCATAGTTCTCAGGAAATTGCAAATTTATCTCAAATATTGAAGGTAGAGGAACCTTCATTTTCTTCTAATGTTAATGACTTTGTTCTTGAGCATGATATTTCATCTCATCCTAAAGAGATAATCACAGGGTCCTCTCAGCAAAAGGAAACCTCTTCTTCATCTTCCTTGAATTCCTCACCCACCAAACCTACAGAAGGTGTCCTCTACACTCATATTAATCTGCCTGTTCTTGAAGATATTTTACATGATTTGTCCTCTAAGGGAGAAGAAAGTTTAGACTTGTTGCTCGGTCAGTTTTATAAGGCCTCTTATTTTTCACCCATTCCTGAAAATTCTGCTCAAAGTGAAGTGAGACAACCATTTTATTTTAACTCAGTCATCCCATCTCCATCTTTATCTCCTGCAAGTTCTTCTTCTGTATCAACCCCCAAGACTGCCATGGTTGCCCCTTTAACCAAGATGGAAAAGATTTTGGCAAATAGGTATGCCCCACTTGTATTTCCAAATCCTTTATCTGCTATGCACCCTGGAGATTATCATAAATATATGCCTAAGTTTACCGGAGCAGGAGATTTAACTACTGAAGAACATATTGAAGCTTTTTATGCTTATGCTGAAAATATTAACATTTCAGAAGAAGATGTGTGGACCAGAGTTTTTGTTCAGAGTTTGGATGGCCAAGCCCATAAATGGTTCAAAGAGCTACCGGAAAATTCAGTCACAGGTAT
The DNA here is from genome assembly GCA_009831015.1 of Picea engelmannii. Lineage (NCBI taxonomy): Eukaryota > Viridiplantae > Streptophyta > Pinopsida > Pinales > Pinaceae > Picea > Picea engelmannii. The sequence continues at coordinate 56,637 of ML821841.1, read as the reverse complement.
TGAACAATTAGATGAGGTATTCTTAAAACACTGGGGAGAAAGAAGAGATCTGTTACACTACATTTCTGAGTTTGGAAATTTAAGAAGAGAAGATGGAGAGTCGGTCTCAGACTTCATCAAAAGGTTTAATAGAATGTTTGGCAAGATCCCTGCAGAGATCAAACCAAGTGACGCATCTGCAAAGATCACATTCTCTGTTGCCTTTGATCCAGATTTTTGTCTAATCCTCAGAGAAAGAAGATCAGCCACACTTGCTTTAATGCAAGATGTCGCCCTCGAGGTTGAAATTAACATTACAGCATCTCAGAAGCTCAAAGGAAAGTTCGAGAGAAAGAAGTATGTTGTTGAGCCCTCTTCTTCTTCTAATAGTAAAATGGAAAAGATGGAAAAGATGTTGGACAATTTGATATCTGAAATGTCAAAATTGAAGCTCCAGAATCAACAACCAGCAAGGACAAAAGAGCCAAATACTTTTGCCCCGAGAAATCCAAATGTCTTCCCTTACAGAAGGAACAATCCACAAGTCTAGATCCTTCAGAGAGACAGGAATGCAGCTGATGATCAGAGAATCAGACCACCTTTTCAAAATGCAATGTTAGATGAAGAACAACAGCCATCTCACGATGAAGTTGAAGAAGCAGATGAAATAAATTGTTTTGGTGACGAAAATGATTCTTCCTTTTTGACACAAGTAGACTATGAAGAAGCCCTGATGGATCAGCAAATTCATGAGGCAAGTATCGAAGAATCTGTCTACTTGACAGATGATCAGAAAGGTTATAATTTAAGATCCAAGAATGTTGTCCCAAAATCATTGCTCGATGCTCCTGTGAAGAACAAAGAAATTGCTGCTCCGATAAAGAGTAAAGAAGTTGTTGCCAAGCAGCCTATCGCTCATGTAAAACATACCTCCTCTCCTGCAAAACAGCAGCAGAAGCAAACACAACCCCTATCCAAGGAGCAAGGCAGTCTCAAAGCTCCTTCCAACGAGATAAAAGATTCTGATAAATCATCTTTCTCTTTTAATTTCAAATTAGAAATTCAGAAAGTAAAGATACCTATGCCTTTGACCGAACTCATGAAGAATGAAATCTTTAAGTCAGCCATCCTGAAGTCCCTTGAGCCAAATATCTCTTCATCTACTGATTTTGTTAACCTACAAGATGACAAGCCAACAGTAACTATAGGGCCTATGATAGAAGATCGATATGATTTTTGTCCACCATTCTATATATCCCTAAATGTCTATGATAAGATCCTCCACAATTGCTTGCTTGATTCTGAGGCGTCACATAACCTTATGCCCAAAGAAGTGATGGATGAGCTTGGGCTTGAGTTCACCAAACCATATCATGATCTCTTCTCTTTTGATTCTAGGAAGGTCAGATGCCTTGGCCTCATAAAAGACCTTGTTATAAACCTTGCCCAATTGCCAATGAGAAGCATGGTAATGGATGTGGTGGTTGTTTATATCCCACCTAAATTCGGGCTCCTCGTGTCTCGTCCATGGGGAAAAATATTAGGAGGTAATTTGCAGATGGATCTTTCATATGCTACGATTCCGGTGTTTGGGGGAGAGCTAAAAAGACTTTACAGAGAGAATCAACTTGCCTACATCATCAGCGATGCAAAAATTCTGTAAATCATCTTATTTATGTTGTGGATACAGATTTTGGCTCGTGCATTATTCAAATAGATGATTCTCAATCAACTCCTATGTAGCTTTTGAAGCCTATCGAACAACAAACTGATGATAAGAACGTTGTAGTCTGGACCATGTATTTTGATGGGGCCAGTACTAAAGATTCAGCAGGTGCAGGGGTAGTTTTGATTTCTCCTTCAAAGAAGACTATATCTTTGTCTTTTAAGCTCGATTTCAGAACTACTAACAACATAGCAGAGCATGAGGCCTTGTTGTTAGGATTAAATTCAACTAAGGATATGGGGATAAAAGGTTTAAAGGTATTCGTAGATGCAGATCTCATCATACAACAGGTAAACAGTACCTTCCAAGCAAAGCATGTCAAATTGAAAGCCTACAGGGATGAGGTATGGAAAGTAAGAAATTTTTTTTTCATTTTTGAGAATTCTTATATACCCAGGGATATGAATCAGCTTGTCGATTCCCTTGTTGTTTCAGCCAGCATGTTTATTCCTCCCATGCCCCAAGGCTCAGTTATGAGATCCAAGTAAAATATAGACCATCTTTGCCCGACAATATTAAATACTGGAAAATTTTTGAGGATGATGATGAACTTAACAGATTTCTTCAAGTGGTAGATGAATTTTCTGATATGCATGTTGACCAGCAGAATCTAAATGTAGAGGAATCCCAGAAGCCAAAGATAAAACAAAGATTGGGTCATCATGATATTGTTCAGCTACCTAACAATTATATACCTCGAGGTTTGGTACCTCTCGAAAAGCTTTTCGATCACAATAATGTTTCGTACAAGCCAGATAAAAAGGAGAAAGATCATGTTCTTCATGAGCACAACATAGGGGGCGAAAGCCAGCCTAAATTCATAAATCTGTCTTCTGAATTGATTTTTGATCAGAAGTCCGAATATTGCAGTGTTTTGAAATAATTTTCTAATGTTTTTGCTTGGAAATATAGTGATCTAAAGACTTATGATCATGATATCATTCAACACAAGATCCCTCTTGAGAAAGACACCATCCATTTCAAACAAAAGCTCAGACCTATCAGTCCTCTTCTTTTTCCTTTGATTGAAAGAGAAATTAAAAAGCTTCTCGATGCCAAGATCATAATCCCTTTGAGATACTCCAAATGGATTGCAAATCTAGTAATAGTGAGAAAGAAAAATGACGAGGTCAGACTATGTGTGGACTTTAGAAACCTAAACAGATGCTCTAAGAAAGACAACTATCCCCTACCTAAAATGGAACATTTGTTGCAAAGGATTTCAGGGGCTAATGTCATGTCTTTCCTAAATGGTTTTTCCGGCTATAATCAGATTTATGTCCATCCCGATGACCAGGAGAAGATTGCATTTACTACTCCTTGGGGTACCTTTATGTACGCCAAGATGCCATTCAGATTAATGAATGTCGGGGCCACGTTCCAAAGGGCCATGGACATAGCTTTCGTGGGAGAAAAGGACAAGTTTGTCCTCGTATATCTTGATGACATCACAGTTTATTCCAGCAGTCATGAGGAGCATCTAAAGCATCTAAAAAGAGTGTTCTTGAAATGCAGGCAGTTCGGAATCTCATTGAATCCCAAAACGTTCCAGTTTGCTCTCAGGAAAGGTAAGCTCTTATGCCACATCGTCTCAGCAGAAGGTGTAAAGATTGATCCAGATCGGGTGGAAGCAATTCAAAGGCTGTCCTTGCCAAGGTCAAAAAAGGATATTCAATCGTTGCTCGGTAAGATCAATTTTGTTAAAAGATTTGTGCCAAATTTTGCCGAGTTAGTAAAACACATAACATGTATGCTGAAAAAGGGGTCTGAGATAAAATGGACAGACAATGCAAGGAATTCATTTCAGGATATCAAGCAAGCTATCATGGAATCCCCGACTCTAATCAGTCTGGATTACAGTAATATTTTCTACATTTTTTCCTTTGCTTCTTACGACACAGTGGCAGCAGTCCTGCTACAGAAAGATGATGACAATTTGATCACCCTGTTGCTTTCTTTAGAAAAACACTCAGAGACGCTAAACTAAGGTTTGATCCTATTTAAAAACAAGCCTATGCTCTCATAAAATCTTTAAAATCCTTCAGAATTTATATCCTCCACTCAAAATTCGTTGCATATGTTCCTTCACCCTCCGTGAAAGATGTTTTCACTCAGCCTGATATTGACGGAAAGAGAGCTAGATGGATTTCAAAGTTGATTGAGTTCAACATTGAAGTAAAGCCCACCAAATTGGTGAAAGGTCGGGGCCTTGCTAAGCTCTTAACGAAGGAAAATCATGAGCTGTTGGACATAAATTTCATAGGAGAAAGTTCAGTGAATTTGCAGACGGAGTTAGCAGAAGATGGACAGCATAGCAATCAACAAGTGGCAGAGCACTTGTCTTCTTGTGAATGGTACTCAGGTATTATACATTTTTTGCAAAATCTAGAAGTTCCTCTTGAACTCAGTATGACTAAAGCTCGAGCCCTTAAGCTCAGAGCCATCAAATTCTGCATTTACAATAATCTGTTATATTGGAAAGATCATGTTGGTTTGCTTCTCAGATGTTTAGACAAAGAAGAGTCAATCAAAGTTACACATCAGTTTCATTCAAGTGTTTGTGGAGGTCATCATTACTAGAAGACCATTGTCCATAAAATCCTAAGGGCTGGATACTATTGGCCTTTCCTTTTCTTAGATGTGTGTGCCTTCGTCAAAGATTTTGACAAATGTCAAATATTTATGGGAAAACAACAGCTAAAATCTTTACCCCTGAGACCTATAGTGGTGAATGGCCCTTTTCAACAGTGGGGTTTAGATTTTATAGGTGAGATAAATCCTTCGTCTAGTGGTCAGCATAAGTGGATATTAGTAGCCACAGATTATTTTACAAAATGGATAGAGTCGATTCCCACCCGAAATGCTACTCACTAGGTAGTCATGAAGTTTCTTTATGAAAATATTTTGAACAGATTCAGTTGTCCCAAAAGGTTGGTAACAAATAATGCAGTGGCGTTCAAAGCAGAGGCATTAGTAGACATGTGTAAATCAATGGGCATCCAGTTGATACATTTGACCCCCTACTACCCTCAAGGTAATGGCTTGGCCGAATCATCCAATAAGAGCTTAATCAAAATCATCAGAAAATTGTTAGAGGGAAACAAAAAGAATTGGGATTCTAAACTTAAATTTGCTTTGTGGGTAGACAGAGTAACTATCAAAAAGTCCATAGGAACCTCTCCATTGAAATTGGTCTATAGGACTGATGTTATTTTTCCTGTTCAGTTAGTTTTACCAGTGGCTAGATTCTTTCAGGAAGAACAAACCGAGTCAAATGATATGGTAAGAAGAATGCTCGATTTGGTGGAACTGCAACAAGCCCACGAACAGTTAGTGGACAGATCAGAGGCTCATCAAAAGAAGATCAAAAATACTTTTGACAGAAAGGCGAAGGTGGACAATTTTCAGATTGGTGACTGGGTTCTAAAATGGGTTGCTCTTAGACAAGATAAAGGCAAGCATAACAAGTTCGATTCTTTCTGGACCGGTCCTTTCATGATAACCCAAGTACAGAATAACAACACTTTCATGTTGCAGAATATGGGAGGTGAAGAAATGTTCGGTGGCCCGGTAAACGGGAAATTTTTAAAACTCTATTTTGTCTAAGGCCGTGAAGCCTAGACATTGTAATAATAGTCTTAGTTTTTATTTTTACAGAATAACTCCATGCCCAATGGAAGAAATAGTAGATAGTTTTTAATTTTCTTTTTCAGGAAAGGCATTGATTCTATGGTTCTTGAAACCTCACAGGGAGGTGTTCATCCCCAATAGGAGCCAGTGTTATCTCCTCAAATAAATTGGTGGAAATATTTCTTTTGAGCTGATAGGTTGTGGTCTAAATTTTATTCCTAAATTTATGTAAGTAGGTTAGAGAGTATGTATTCTGTAAATAAGCTCAAAAGAAATTTTGGATTTGGTTTGGTCAAGCAAAATTCAAAATATCAGGTTTCGGTGGTTTAGGCGAGCCTGAAACGCGCTAATTAACCACCGAAAGCCTTTGTTCCCGGTAGTTAAGAAGGCAAAGCAAAAATGTGGTTAACCACCGAAAATGTTTCAACGGTAAAAATGGAAAGCCCGTGCTTTCGCACGAGCCAACTGTCAGTTGGCACAATGATGGAAACGTAACCGCCGAAAGCTCATCAAGTTGGAAGGTATGCACGTTCTAATTGTGTCTATCCGAAAGTTTGAGTTCATGTTGTCCTTTCAACCGCATTTGTCTTTTCAAAATGTAGACACGGCGGTGATACAGAAATTCATGCATGTTGTCACGAAGCCTCCCTCCATTTCCAGTCACAAGTACAGCATCTATCATGATCCCGTTAATCCCTCATTAAATCCTCATTCATTATCAATTTGAATTACGAAGATTACTGAGGTAATCGTGAGTTCGTGATTTCATCAATCAAACATGTTTCCAGAGATCCTAATCTTGTTTCCCATGGTGATTATCAAAGCGCCATTAGAGTCCAGTGATCGCGCTCAAGCCAATTAATCCAGGTTGATTTATCAGGCAAGTTCAAAACCCATCTTGTTTTAGTCTAAATGAATATACCACCAAAAATCTAAAATTTCGGCATGCTCTCAGTCAATTTGTTGCCTAAAACTTGGTTAGTGTTTGAGCTCGGTGATCTGAACTTTGTGTCACCCTGCTCGTTCGCTCTTCCATGAGTTATACTCTCTGTGATCCTAAATCCTAGAATCTTTGTCTCCCTAGAAACTCAGTTTTCCATAATCGCAGGTACAGTCAACATTGACCAATGCCGAAAGCAAGGCTAGTTTTGAGGTCTAAGGTGGATGGGGCTTGGTACTTAGAAGCTCACCCGGAGGTGGCAGAATTCTTCAAACAGGCTGGGGTATTTTCATATTGTGAAAAATTAACCAACTTTCATCAACAAATGGCCGCGTCTTTTGCCATTTCCTATGATGGGAGGTATGCTAGAATAGGAAAGGAGTTTATCATTGATGAAGCTGCCATTGCTGAGTATACAGGTTTACCTAGGTCAGGAGACTGTTGGTTCAAGTCTACCATACCTTCAAACATCGAATTTAGGTCATACTTGTTGCATGTACACAATGATTTGATATGGAAAAAGGATATTCCAATGTCTTACTTAGAACCAAAGTGGCAGTCCTTGTTGAATGCAATATTTGTTTACATAACATGTGAGGGGCGGTACAATAGAGTGATGATCTATCACTTTAAGATTTTAAACCACTTTGTAGGCGGAGACCCAATCAATCTACCATTTCTCTTACACAAAGCCCTCACGAAAATGTCTAAACAGGTCAAGGCCAAGCCCACTAAGGTGGCAAGCAGATTATCTCATCAAGGACTCATTACTCCTATTGTCAAGGAGTCATTGAAGAAAAGGTAGGTAGATTGGAACTATTTCCTCTTCTGGAATGAATTCTAGACTGATTGTCAACAGCAGGAGAAGGGTAAAAGGGTTGCCACTAAGAAGACTATTACTCCCAAAAGCAGTCATAGAAAAAGGAAGGGTATCTCACCACCAAGAGATATAATAGAATCAACCTCTGTCAAGAAGAAAAGAATCAAAAGAAAGCTGGAGTTTGAGGGTGAGTAGTCCAAGGACCCTGCTACAGGAAATAACCCTTTAAACCTACCCTACAGTGATTCAAAACCAGAACAAGAATTAGCAGAGACATAGGGTAATGTATAGGCTGAACAACGTAAAGACTATTGTTCCAATTTACCTTCACCAACTCCTCCAGAGGCACACAATCCACCAGTGGCAGAAGCCTCTTCAAGTAATCCTAAAACAACTAGATCACGGAAAATCAACAAACTCCTGCAACAGGTCTATGAAATGGAAGTCTTGGAAAGGGTGATAAAAAAAGCTAATACGGACATGACTGATAGAAATGCAGATCTTTTCAAAATAAACCAAACCCTCAAAGAAAAACATGACAAGATTAAAAACAGGAACAGTGTATTGATCAGGGAGAACATGAAGCTGTATAGACAGCTTAGAATTCTGAGGTTGAAGTTAAAAGAGTTTCAATCACCAGCACAGGAGAAAACTAGATTGGAAACTCTAGCTAACTTAGATACAACCCTGGTAGACACACCAGAGCCTTCCACACAGCCAGTAGAAATTCGCAGATCTGCACGAACGAGGGATGCCTCATCCAAGAAACCTTAAACATCAAAAAGTGATCCAAGGTAAGTCTTTTTGCAATTTTGAAGTTTCCTCAAAACTGAAGTCTCGGTGGTTTAGGCGAATAGGATGACTGTTCATTAACCACTGAAAACAGGGCTTTCGGTAGATAATCCGCTCAGAAGCTTTCTAGGTTAACCACCGAAAGCCTGTCACTTCCAGAATGATCAAGTTTTTGAACAGATCGAAGTTTTTTGAGTTGGAAAGGTTTGAAACCTCTTCGAATCGACATTTGATGAATTGTCAAGACAGATCCAATAGATATTTTTAATAGATTATGGAAAGAGGAGGTGTTTCAAAGGTTTTTGGTATCTTTGACAAAGGCAGAAAATCAGGACGCTTACTCACATCAACAGATTAGAATTTGTATCTCTTGGAGAGTTATCATTCAGATTTGGAAGGCTATCCTGCACTGCACCATCACTCAACAAGAGATGAAGACCATGAAATCTGGGATTGACCTCATTTTTGGGGATCATTCCACATCTTTTGCAAACTAAAATTTGATTTTCTATCTTTAGCATATTTGATCCATGTTTTCAGGATCTCAAAACTGCATTGTAAAGCTATAAAGCTAAAGGCAGAATAGGAACTAAAGGTTCGACTTTGGAGACTTTTTCATATTATGAACTCAAACTTCTCATTTTCATATTGAGTAATACAAGCTTCTTTTGCCATAACTTGTTCAGATTTCATCTTCTTATCTATTATGTACTTGCACTGGATATTATATTCATGTTGTTATGCTTGTTTATGCCCGATAACTGTCATCTTATCATTGCATTCATAAGTTAAACTTTGGAAGTATTTCTGTGATTATTGTAATCGGCCATTCATATATGCTTTATATGTGATTATGTTGATATAATAGTTATTTCTCTATACATCCCTTTATTTGTAAACTCTCTGAACATTTGTGGTTGAAAGCCTTGTCCATCTAAATGTGTTCATGCATGTTTTGAGTAAGAAATGATTCAGTCCTCTGACTTGATCCAAACCCACACTTCTTATTGAGAAAATAGTTACCAAAAGATTAAGTTACCAGGCATCTCTGACTTACAGCCTAGGAGAGTTTCCTGGAGTGATAACAAATTGGCGTCACTGCCAGGGAGAGGAGATCGAAGCTCAGCTTCCTTGGGAGACGACATAGCTCCAGCTTTGATGATAGACAAAGTCTGGACATCATTTGGGTTGTAATTATCTATCTAGCGACTCCATTGAAAAGAAGTGGCTCCAAAAAGAGCTCACACCAGGGTGAACCAAGAAGGCCCACTGACAGCACCAATTCCTGGCCCTAAGAAGATCATCAGTAAGGGAAAAGATTTACAAAGACAGGCTTCCGTATCTGGAAAGACATTAAATTCAGGTATTCAAACCGACACTTCTTCTTTCATATCTAAAAGGCCTTTAGTTGAATCCCATGTTGCTCATACTCATAGTTCTCAGGAAATTGAAAATTTATCTCAAATATTGAAGGTAGAGGAACCTTCATTTTCTTCTAATGTTACTGAATCTGTTCTTGAGCATGATATTTCATCTCATCCTAAAGAGATAATCATAGGGTCCTCTAAGCAAAAGGAAACCTCTTCTTCATCTTCTTTGAATTCCTCACCCACCAAACCTACAGAAGGTGTCATCTACACTCATACTAATATACCTGTTCTTGAAGATATTTTACATGATTTGTCCTCTAAGGGAGAAGAAAGTTTAGCCTTGTTGCTCGGTCAGTTTTATCAGGCCTCTTATTTTTCACCCATTCCTGGAAATTCTGCTAAAAGTGAAGTGAGACAACCATTTTATTTTAACTCGGTCATCCCATCTCCATCTTCATCTCCTGCAAGTTCTTCTTATGTATCAACCCCCAAGACTGCCATGGATGCCCCTTTAACCAACATGGAACAAATTTTGGCTAATAGGTATGCCCCACTTGTATTTCCAAATCCTTTATCTGCTATGCCAACTGGAGATTATCAGAAATATATGCCTAAGTTTACCGGAGCGGGAGATTATACTGTTGAAGAACATATTGAAGCTTTTTATGCTTATGCTGAAAATATTAACATTTCAGAAGAAGAAGTGTGGACCAGAGTTTTTGTTCAGATTTTGGATGGCCAAGCCCGGAAATGATTCAAAGAGCTACCGGCAAATTCAGTCACGGGTATTGAACAATTAGATGAGGTATTCTTAAAACACTGGGGAGAAAGAAGAGATCTGTTATACTACATTTCTGAGTTTGGAAATATAAGGAGAGAAGATGGAGAGTCGGTCTCAGACTTCATCAAAAGGTTTAATACAATGTTTGGCAAGATCCCTGCAGAGATCAAACCAAGTGACGCATCTGCAAAGATCACATTCTCTGTTGCCTTTGATCCAGATTTTTGTCTAATCCTCAGAGAAAGAAGAACAGCCACACTTTCTTTAATGCAAGATGTCGCCCTCGAGGTTGAATCAAACATTACAACATCTCAGAAGATCAAAGGAAAGTTCGAGATAAATAAGTCTGTTGTTGAGCCCTCTTCTTCTTCTAATAGTAAAATGGAAAAGATGTTGGACAATTTGACATCTGAAATGTCAAAATTGAAGGTCCAGAATCAGTAACCAGCAAGGACAAAAGAGCCAAATACCCCGAGAAATCTAAATGCTTTCCCTTGCAGAAGGAACAATCCACAAGTCTAGATCCTTCAGAGAGACAGGAATGCAGTTGATGATCAGAGAATCAGACCACCTTTTCAAAATGCAATGTTAGATGAAGAACAACAACCATCTCACGATGAAGTTGAAGAAGCAGATGAAATAAATTGTTTTGGTGACGAAAATGATTCTTATTTTTTGACACAAGTAGACTATGAAGAAGCCCTGATGGATCAGAAAATTCATGAGGCAAGTATCGAAGAATCTGTCTACTTGACAGATGAACAGAAAGCTTATAATTTAAGATCCAAGAATGTTGTCCCGAAATCATTGTTTGTTGCTCCTGTGAAGAACAAAGAAATTGATGCTCTGGTAAAGATTAAAGAAGTTGTTGCCAAGTAGCATGTCGCTCATGTAAAACATACCTCCTCTCTTGAAAAACAGTAGCAGAAGCAAACACAACCCCTATCCAAGGAGAAAGTCAGTCTCAAAGCTCCTTCCAACGAGGTAAAAGCTTCTGATAAATCAGCTTTCTCTTTTAATTTCGAATTAGAAATTCAGAAAGTAAAGATACCTATGCCTTTAACCAAACTCATGAAGAACGAAATCTTTAAGTCAACCATCTTGAAGTCCCTTGAGTCAAAGATCTCTTCATTTGTTCATTTTTTTAACCTACAAGATGACAAGCCAACAGTAACTATAGGGCCTATGATAGAAGATCGAGATGATTTTTGTCCACCATTCTATATATCCCTAAATGTCCATGATAAGATCCTCCACAATTGCTTGCTTGATTCTAGGGCGTCACATAACCTTATGCCCAAAGCAGTGATGGATGATCTTGGGCTTGAGGTCACCAAACCATATCATGATCTCTTCTCTTTTGATTCTAGGAAGGTCAGATGCCTTGGCCTCATAAAAACCTTGTTATAAACCTTGCCCAATTGCCAATGAGAAGCATGGTAATGGATGTGGTGGTTGTCGATATCCCACCTAAATTCGGGCTACTCTTGTCTTGTCCATGGGGACAAAAGGTTAGGAGGTACCTTGCAGATGGATCTTTCATATGCTACGATTCTGGTGTTTGGAGGAGAGCTAAAAAGACTTTACAGAGAGAATCAACTTGCCTACATCAACAACGATGCAAAAAATTCTGTAAATCATCCTATTTAGGCTGTGGATACGGATTTTGGCTCGTGAATTATTCAAATAGATGATTCTCAATCAACTCCTATGCAGCTTGTGAAGCCTATCGAACAACAAACTGATGATAAGAACGTTTCAGTATGGACCATGAATTTTGATGGGGCCAGTACTAAAGATTCAGCAGGTGCAGGGGTAGTTTTGATTTCTCCTTCAAAGGAGACTATATCTTTGTCTTTTAAGCTCAATTTCAAAACTACTAACAACATAGCAGAGTATGAGGCCTTGCTGTTGGGATTAAATTCAGCTAAGGATATGGGGATAAAAGGTTTAAAGGTATTCGGAGATGCATATCTCATCATACAACAGGTAAACAGTACCTTCCAAGCAAAGCATGTCAGATTTAAAGCCTACAAGGATGAGGTATGGAAAGTAAGAGATTCTTTTTCCATTTTTGAGATTTATTATATACCCAGGGATATGAATCAGCTTGTCGATTCCCTTGTTGTTTCAGCCAGCATGTTTATTCCTCCCATGCCCCCCAGGCTCAGTTATGAGATCCAAGTAAAATATAAACCATCTTTTCCCGACAATATTAAATACTGGAATTTTTTTGAGGATAATGATGAACTTAACAGATTTATTCAAGTGGTAGATGAATTTTATGATATGCATGTTGACCAGCAGAATCTAACTGTAGAGGAATCCCAGAAGCACAAGCTAAAACAAAGATTGGGTCAGCATGATTTTGTTCAGCTACCTAACAATTATATACCTCGAGGTTTGGTACCTCTCGAAAAGATTTTCGATCACAATAATGTTTCGTACAAGCCAGATAAAAAGGAGAAAGATCCTATTGTTCATGAGCACAACATAGGGGGCGAAAGCTAGCCTAAATTCATAAATCTGTCTTATGAATTGACTGTTGATCAGAAGTCCGAATATTGCAGCGTTTTGAAAGAATTTTCTGATGTTTTTGCTTGGAAATATAGTGATCTAAAGACTTATGATCCTGATATCATTCAACACAAGATCCCTCTTGAGAAAGACACCATCCCTTTCAAACAAAAGCTCAGACCTATCAGTCCTCTTATTTTGCCTGTCATTGAAAGAGAAATTAAAAAGCTTCTCGATGCCAAGATCATAATCCCTTTGAGATACTCCAAATGGATTGCAAATCTAGTAATAGTGAGAAAGAAAAATGGCGAGGTCAGACTATGTGTGGACTTTAGAAACCTAAACAGATGCTCTAAGAAAGACAACTATCCCCTACCTAAAATGGAACATTTGCTGCAAAGGATTTCAGGGGCTAATGTCATGTCTTTCCTAGAAGGTTTTTCCGGCTATAATTAGATTTATGTCCATCCTGATGACCAGGAGAAGACTGCATTTACTACTCCTTGGGGTACCTTTATGTACGCCAAAATGCCATTCGGATTAACGAATGTCAGGGCCACGTTTGAAAGGGCCATGGACATAGCTTTCGTGGGAGAAAAGGACAAGTTTTTCCTCATATATCTTGATGACATCACAATTTATTCTAGCAGTCATGATGAGCATCTAAAGCATCTAAAAAGAGTGTTCTTGAAATGCAGGCAGTTCGGAATCTCATTGAATCCCAAAAAGTCCCAGTTTGCTCTCAGTAAAGGTAAGCTCTTATTCCACATCGTCTCAGTAGAAGGTGTAAAGATTGATCCAACTCGGGTGGAAGCAATTCAGAGGTTGTCCTTGCCAAGGTCAAAAAAGGATATTCAATCGTTGCTCGGTAAGATCAATTTTGTTAGAAAATTTGTGCCAAATTTTGTCGAGTTAGTAAAACACATAACATGTATGCTGAAAAAGGGGTCTGAGATAAAATGGACAGACAACGCAAGGAATTCATTTCAGGATATCAAGCAAGCTATCATGGAATCCCAGACTCTAATCAGTCCGGATTACAGTAAGATTTTCTACGTTTTTTCCTTTGCTTCTTACGACACAGTGGAAACAGTCTTGCTACAGAAAGATGATGACAATTTGGATCACCCTGTTGCTTTCTTCAGCAAAACACTCAGAGACGCTGAATTAAGGTATGATCCTATTGAAAAACAAGCCTATGCTCTCATAAAATCTTTAAAATCCTTTAGAATTTATATCCTCCACTCAAAATTCGTTACATATGTTCCTTCACCCTCCGTGAAAGATGTTTTGACTCAGCCTGATATTGACGGAAAGAGAGCTAGATGGATTGCAAAGTTGATTGAGTTCAACATTGAAGTAAAGCCCACCAAATTGGTTAAATGCCAGGGCCTTGCTAAGCTCTTAACGGAGGAAAATCATGAGCTGCTGGACATAAATTTCATAGGAGAAAGTTCAGTGAATTCGCAGACAGAGTTGGCAGCAAATGGACAGCATAGCAATCAACAAGTGGCAGAGCACTTGTCTTCTTGTGAATGGTACTCAGGTATTATACATTTTTTGCAAAAGCTAGAAGTTCCTCCTGAACTCAGTATGTCTCAAGCTCGAGCCCTTAAGCTCAGAGCCATCAAATTCTGCATTTACAATAATCTGTTATATTGGAAAGATCCTCTTGGTTTGCTTCTCAGATGTTTAGACAAAGAAGAGTCAGTCGAAGTTACACATCAGTTTCATTCAAGTGTTTGTGGAGGTCATCATTACTGGAAGACCACTATCCATAAAATCGTAATTGTTGGATACTATTGGCCTTTCCTTTTCTCATATGTGTGTGCCTTTGTCAAAGATTGTGACAAATGTCAAAGATTTATGGGAAAACAACAGCTAAAATCTTTACCCCTGAGACCTATAGTGGTGAATGGCCCTTTTCAGTAGTGGGGTTTAGATTTTATAGGTGAGATAAATCCTTCATCTAGTGGTCAGCATAAGTGGATCTTAGTAGCCACAGATTATTTTACAAAATGGATAAAGGCGATTCCCACCCAAAATGCTACTCACCAGGTAGTCCTGAAGTTTCTTTATGAAAATCTTTTGAGCAGATTCGGTTGTCCCAAAAGGATGGTAACAGATAATGCAGCGGCGTTCAAAGCATAGGCATTAGTAGACATGTGTAAATCAATGGGCATCCAGTTGGTACTTTCGACCCCCTACTACCCTCAAGGTAATGGCTTGGCTGAATCATCCAATAAGAGCTTAATCAAAATCATCAGAAAACTGTTAGAGGAAAACAAAAAGAATTGGGATTCTAAACTGAAATTTGCTCTGTGGGCAGACAGAGTAACTATCAAAAAGTCCATAGGAACCTCTCCATTCAAATTGGTCGATGGGACTGATGTTATTTTTCCTGTTCAGTTAGTTTTACTAGTGGCTAGATTCTTTCAGGAAGAACAAACCGAGTCAAATGATATGGTAAGAAGAATGCTCAATTTGGTGGAACTGCAGCAAGCCCGCGAATAGTTAGTGGACAAATCAGAGGCTCATCAAAAGAAGATCAAAAATACTTTTGACAGAAAGGCGAAGGTGGACAATTTTCATATTGGTGACTGGATTCTAAAATGGGATGCTCTTAGACAGGATAAAGGCAAGCATAACAAGTTCGATTCTTTGTGGACCGGTCCTTTCATGATAATCCAAGTACAGAATAACAACACTTTCATGTTGCAGAATCTGGGAGGTGAAGAAATGTTCAGTGGCCCGGTAAACGAGCGATTTTTAAAACTCTATTTTGTCTAAGGCCGTGAAGCCTAGACATTGTAATGTTAGTCTTAGTTTTTATTTTTACAGAATAACTCCATGCCCAATGGAAGCACTAGCAAATAGTTTTTAATTTTCTTTTTCAGGAAAGGCATTGATTCTATGGTTCTTGAAACCTCACAGGGAGGTGTTCATCCCCAATAGGAGCCAGTGTTATCTCCTCAAATAAATTGGTGGAAATTTTGATTTTGAGCTGATAGGTTGTGGTCTAAATTTTATTCCTAAATTTTTGTAAGTAGGTTAGAGAGTCTGTATTCTGTAAATAAGCTCAAAAGAAATTTTGGATTTGGTTTGGTCAAGCAAAAGTCAGAATCTCAGGTTTCGGTGGTTTAGGCGAGCCTGAAACTCGCTCATTAACCACCGAAAGCCTTTGTTCCCGGTAGTTAAGAAGGCAAAGCAAAAATGTGGTTAGCCACCGAAAACGTTTCAACGGTAAAAATGGAAAGCCCGTGCTTTCGCACGAGCCAACTGTCAGTTGGCGCAATGATGGAAACGTAACTGTTGAAAGCTCGTCAAGTTGGAACATGTGCACGTTCTAATTGTGTCTATCTGAAAGTTTGAGTTCATGTTGTCCTTTCAACCGCATTTGTCTTTTCAAAATGTAGACACGACGGTGATACAAAAATTCATGCATGTTGTCATGAAGCCTCCCTCAATTTCCAGTCACAAGTACACCATCTATCATGATCCCCTTAATCCATCATTAAATCCTCATTCATTATCAATTTGAATTCTGAAGATTACTAAGGTAATTGTGAGTTCGTGATTTCATCAATCAAACGTGTTTCCAGAGATCCTAATCTCATTTCCCATGGTGATTGTCAAAGAGCCATTAGAGTCCAGCGATCGCTCTCAAGCCAATTAAGCCAAGTCGATTTATCAGGCAAGTTCAAACCCATCTTGTTTTAGTCTAAATGAATATACCACCGAAAATCTAAAATTTTGGCATTCTCTCATTCAATTTGTTGCCTAAAACTTGGCTAGTGTTTGAGCTCGATGATCCGAACTTTGTGTCACCCTGCTCATCCGCTCTTCCATGAGTTATACTCTCTGTGATCCTAAATCCTATAATCTTTGTCTCCCTGGACACTCAATTTTCCATAATTGTAGGTACAGTCAACATTAACCAATGCCGAAAGCAGGGCCAGTTTTGAGGTCTAAGGTGGATGGGCTTTGGTACCTAGAAGCTCACCCGGAGGTGGCAGAATTCTTCAAACAGGCTGGGGTATTTTCATATTGTGAAAAATTAACCAACTTTCATCAACAATTGGCGGATTCTTTTGCCATTTCCTATGATGGGAGGTCTGCTAAAATAGGAAAGGATTATTTTATCATTGATGAAGTTGTCATTGCTGAGTATACAGGTTTACCCAGGTTAGGAGACTGTTGGTTCAAGTCTACCATACCTTCAAACATCGAATTTAGGTCATACTTGCTACCTGTACACAAAGATTTGATATGGAGAAAGGATATTCCAATGTCTTACTTGGAACCAAAGTGGAAGTCCTTATTGAGAGCAATATTTGTTTACATAACATGTGAGGGGCGGTACAATAGAGTGATGTTCTATCACTTTAAGATTTTAAACCGCTTTACAGGCAGAGACCCAATCAATCTACCATTTTTCTTGCACAAAGCCCTCACGAAAATGTCTAAAAAGGTCAAGGCCAAGCCCACTAAGGTGGCAAGCAAATTATCTCATCAAGGACTCATTACTCTTATTGTCAAGGAGTCATTGAAGAAAAGGCAGGTAGATTGGAACTATTTCCTCTTCTGGAATGAATTCCATATTGATTGTCAACAACAGGAGAAGGGTAAAAAGGCTGCCACTAAGAAGACTATTACTCCCAAAAGTAGTCATAGAAAAAGGAAGGGTATCTCACCACCAAGAGATACGATAGAATCATCCTCTGTCAAGAAGAAAAGAATCAAAAGAAAGATGCAATTTGAGGGTGAGCAGTCCAAGGACCTTGCTACAGGAAATAACCCTTTAAACCTACCCTATAGTGATTCAGAACCAGAACAAGAATTAGCAGAGACATAGGGTAATGTACAGGCTGAACAAGGTACAGACTATTGTTCCAATTTACCTTCACCAATTCCTCCAGAGGCACACAGTCCACCAGTGGTAGAAGCCTCTTCAAGTAAGCCTAAAACAACTAGATCACGGAAAATCAACAAACTCCTGCAACAGGTCTATGAAATGGAAGTCCTGGAAAGGGTGATTAAAAAAGCTAATACAAACTTGACCGACAGAAATGCAGAGATTTTCAAAATAAACCAAACCCTCAAAGAAAAACGTGACAAGATTAAAGACAGGAACAAGGTATTGATCAGGGAGAACATGAAG
This sequence comes from Picea engelmannii, assembly GCA_009831015.1. Lineage (NCBI taxonomy): Eukaryota > Viridiplantae > Streptophyta > Pinopsida > Pinales > Pinaceae > Picea > Picea engelmannii. The sequence continues at coordinate 38,921 of ML821841.1, read as the reverse complement.
TTGTATAGACAGCTTAGAATTCTGAGGTTGAAGTTAAAAGAGTTTCAATCACCAGCACAGGAGCAAACTAGATTGGAAACTCTAGCTAACTTAGCTACAACCCTGGTAGACACACCAGAGCCTTCCACACAGCCAGTAGAAATTCGCAGATCTACATGAACGAGGGTTGCCTCATCCAAGAAACCTTGAACATCAAAAAGTGATCCAAGGTAAGCATTTTTGCAATTTTGAAGTTTCCTCAAAGCTGAAGTCTCGGTGGTTTAGGCGAACAGGACGACTGTTCATTAACCACTGAAAACAGGGCTTTCGGTAGATAATCCGCTCAGAAGCTTTCTAGGTTAACCACCGAAAGCCTGTCACTTCCAGAATGATCAAGTTTTTGCACAGATCGAAGTTTTTTGAGTTGGAAAGGTTTGAAACCTCTTCGAATGGGCATTTGATGAATTGTCAAGACATATCCAATAGTTATTTTTGATAGATTATGGAAAGAGGAGGTGTTTCAAAGGTTTTTGGTATCTTTGACAAAGGCAGAAAATCAGGACACTTACTCACATCAACAGATTCGAATTTGTATCTCTTGGAGAGTTATCATTCAGCCTTGGAAGGCTATCCTGCACTGCACCATCACTCCACAAGAGATGAAGACCATGAAATCTGGGATTGACCTCATTTTTGGGGATCATTCCACATCTTTTGCAAACTAAAATTTGATTTTCTATCTTTAGCATATTTGATCCATGTTTTAAGGATCTCAAAACTACATTGTAAAGCTATAAAGCTAAAGGTATAATAGGAACTAAAGGTTCGACTTTGGAGAATTTTTCATATTATGTACTCAAACTTCTCATTTTCATATTGAGTAAGACAATATTCTTTTGCCATAACTTGTTCAGATTTCATCTTCTTATCTATTTTGTACTTGCACCTGGATATTATATTCATGTTGGTATGCTTGTTTATGCCCGATAACTGTCATCTTATCATTGCATTCATAAGTTAAACTTTGCAAGTATTTCTGTGATTATTGTAATTGGCCATTCATATATGCTTTATATGTGATTATGCTGATATAATAGTTATTTCTCTATACATCCCTTTATTTGTAAACTCTCTGAACATTTGTGGTTGAAAGCCTTGTCCATCTAAATGTGTTCATGCATGTTTTGAGTAAGAAATGATTCAGTCCTCTGACTTTATCCAAACCCACACTTCTTATTGAGAAAATAGTTACCAAAAGATTAAGTTACCAGGAATCTCTGACTTACAGCCTAGGAGAGTTTCCTGGAGTGATAAAACCATGAACCGTCGAATTTTATGGCATTAATTGGAAATAAGGCGAAACAACAAAGTAAGGATATGGTTTTTATTGCCAAAATATCTATCTAAATATGATTGGACCGTTCTGTTCGTAAGGACATCGATGTGTTAAATGTTCGAAGATATAGATTTTTTGCTTCCTATGTTATTCATAAAGTTCATTTCTATCCCGCACAGAGAAGTTTTTCTTAGTAAGCTAACTTCTATATGTATACGCATTTTTATTGCAGAAGAGCTAAGTTACAATCCCTAGTCATGGCCCCGCGAAAAGCATCCAAGGCAAGCGTTGAGGTTTCAAGACAAGGTTCTGATAATGTTTCGGATACTTCACCTCGGAGCGTTGATTCTGTGCGAACCTGGTCATACGTCTCAGAGATTTTGCAATCAGATGTGGTGAACTGTTCGGACGATTCCAGTGACAATGAGAAAGACGACATGACTACCAAATACAAGATCGTTGTCTAGGCAGATATGCACAAAGTAGCGGCCATGCATGCCTTCTGCCTTACTATGACATGATCTGATGGGTGTTAGATCATGTATACATCCCTACCAGAACCATCATCAACGAGCAGAAGGTCATTGTTTGGACCTTTAGACCAGAAAACTTACATGCGATGTACAAATTACCACCCACGTCAGACTTCACATACAATGCATAGTTTCTAGAGGGTTTTAAACAGAAGGAATGTGAGCAATACACAAAATTTTTATCTGATTTGATCAAGGATTGGGTCTCACACCCAGCGAAGTTCAGGGCAGACAACAATGGAATTTATTCCATATCTTCTTTGGAACCATAGTTCAAATACGTAGAGATGATGACCTGTAGATTGTACGGGAGGGAAGACACCATGCATTTTTTCCTCCCATGGGTGCCCTTGATATACTTAGTAGCAGAAGGCTCTTCTTTCGACTGGATCAAAATATTATCAGATAGCCTGACCAGTCGGATTACAGAATATCGGATGCAGAAAGAGAGCGGGAAAGCTGCTTCATTTTTTATGTTTGCATATCTCATGGACGCAGTATGTTCCATGACGCCTTTTCCCTTGATGAATTGGAGTTGGGCCCCATCGGATGTTGAGCCATTCCATGTATACCATTCTAATCTTTGGGAGGACAAGGCTTCAGATTTCGTATACAAAATCTTCAACTGGGTAATGGTATCAATGCATGTTGCCATCTTCGGTAATCCGCCACCCAGGATATCGGATAGCATCACGACAAATTTAAGCAGAGTGGTTGATTGGTATGTGGAGAAATAATTTTCATACATCAGGGTTTTCAGCGCTTCCGTCCCTCTGCATGCTTTACCCTTACTTATACCCGACAGGCTGGCTTGTCGCGAGATCGCCAGGCAAACCGTAATTGGCGGTATAAGTAAAGAACTGAAAGGGTTTTCAAAAAAGGTATGGCCACCTTTTCCTGTTCATTTAAACACCTATTCATTATTAGACTCCAGGCATGCAGAGGTTGAGTCAGCAGCCCTAGAAGATATAAATTTGGTTCATATCGAATTCAAGAAACATGATCCACACAGGGTCGTGAGTAATCATTTGGCCAGTTGTGGCCTTAAAAGATTTGAGCACAAGAATTTGCCTCATGATGATATTTTCTGAGGTGTGAAATCTTATGACAAGGTTTTGGCTCGAATACAAGCCCTGTCACCCGAAGACCGGGCCGATGTCGTCAGATTCCAAGAGCATAGGCGAAGTTGCCTTCCTCCAGTATTACGGGGTGAAGATCTGACGATAGCAGAGAAGCAACAAACAGAAGTCGGAGGCTCTAAAGGTTCAACACCCGGCCAAGAAGAACAACGGGATAAAGAAGAGCAAGTTGGGGGCCCGAAACAGGAAGTCGAGGCTTTCGATCCTCCAAGCGAGCCAACTTCGGTCATTACACCCGGGAAATCTTCTAAACAAGTTGGCAATCCCATCGCCTCCATTACAACCCCCTACAATCTGCAAAGGAAATCTGAGACGCAGGTTGGATTTTGGGTGAAAAATTGACACCTATATCAGTTGAAGAGCTACCTCTGAATGAATTCTTATTCGATAAGAAGGGGAAAGTGGTTGTGAGACAAGAACTCTACCAAGAGGCGGGTACTGTCTCTAAGAAATTTAAAATTTTAATTGATGGGAAAAATATGAAGAAAGTAGAATTCGCAACGCAAATAGCAAGAACATTGAGTGCTTTCGCCATGACGAACCAATATTTAGTCGGGACCCTAAAAGATCAGCTAAAATGAAAAAATCATTTGATCAAGACACTAGAGGCTAAACTAGCCACAACAGAGGTTGCTGCTAAAGATCAAGCAAGTGCGAATTTAGAGCAAGCAAGAATAGAAGATCAAAAAGAAATCGAGCGGCTTAAATTTGATCTCAAACAGACACAGTTGAAGGTTCAGATGAGTCAGACTCAGATAAGCCAGCAGGGAGAATTGATAGACCAGCTTTGGGCCAAACTAGAATTCATCGAAAGCCAGGTAATTGATATCGGGATATTTCAATCCCAGGCAATAGAGATCAGAAAAAGGTTATCGGCGGCGCAACAGGGTCTGCTTGTTAAAGTAGAAACAATTCAAAGTAGCTTCCAACTCATTGATCAGGTGTTGGAAAACCTCTCTCTTAAAGAAAGGGATGCCAGAGCAGCTCGGGTGGCGTTCTAGGAGGCTATTATAGCCACAACAAGAAGGGAAACAAGCAGTGGTTCTAGTTTTCCCATCGCAGAGAAGACCAAGGGTAATATCTTGTTGAAAGAATGGGAGCGAAATATATCTGAAGGTAAACAACAAGCTATGAAGTTAAGGAAATCTTGCGAAGAAATTTTTGGTTTGTTAAGTGAGATTTGTTTGGGTTCCGATGGTGAAAGTGGCATGGAGATACTGGGTCAGATCAGTACAACTAAATATATGCTTAATATCAAGGAAAAGGAAGAAAGAGAATTAGCCGAAATATCACAAATAGCTCAAACATACATAGTGCAAATAGACAAATGGCTAATTAAACCGAGTATACTATTATGCTCTATCAATGCCAAAGATCAACAGGTGGAAGGAAAGTTGTCGCTATTGATGAAAGACTGCTATATTTTTGAGGCAAATAATCAAGCAGAGCCATCTAATTTGATATCACAGCTGGTGGAGAAGTGCGTTATTTGCAAGGAGAATACAAAGAGGCAGGTTTTGGGTACCAGATGAGAATAGAGATAAAGAAACGAAACGTTTCAACTCCTTTTGATTGTAACCGAAAACCTGTGGAACTATTGAGATTCCAGTGCGTAAAAATTTGTATAAATATACATTTTGAAGAAAGAAAAAAGGTTGGACCTTTTTGATTAATTGTAATAGGGACTCTCTTTTCAAAACTTAATACAAAGCAATCCGGAGATTCCTAATTCCGTCACTACTGTGTTATGAGTTTGTTCTCTCTGTTATTTCATATTCATTCTTATTTCACTTATATATATCTGATGAATGTTGCATTGTAATTTAGTAAAACTTCTACTGCAGTGATTAATATTTAGCTATCTATTGTTTACATTTTTTCCTCTGTATTGGCTACTAGCAGGTACAAGACCTGTAAATCTTTAGGTTGTCATATTTTAAGCTTCATCGGACCATTTCTTATCTTATTTTCTTCTTCTGTTTACAGAGTGAGTTTCTCTCTCGATAGGAGCCTTATTCTATAGTCAGCTTAATGTTTTTTCCTATAATTGATGCACCTTATATTTCAAATATAATGCAATTACGGAAAAAGGCCTTTGGTTTGCAATTTGCTTTTAATATTGATTTCTAAAAGTTCTCTTTTATAAAATCAAATTGAAAAGCATAAAGACTTTCGAAGTTCCTTAATTTTTTGTGTTCCTCTATGACTGTCCTTGTTGTAAGACAACCCAATATTGAACCTGGCTTGACAGATCAAACCCATATCGCTTTAAATATCTTTGATACCATACTTAAAACGACTAACACCCGAGTAGAACTTGAACGTTCATGGGCTGCAATTGAAAGGGATATAAACATCCAGGAACAGTTGGAAGCCAGGTAGCGACAACCTAGAAATCAACCCTAGCTTCCTTTCCCGAAGGTATACCCTCCTCCTTTTTATATCTTACTAACTTTCGAATGCCTAGACACTGTACTTTTTAAAGCCTTAAGTACAGACTCTGGAACAACATCGTTTTGGCACTGCTATCGGGGACGAAGTTACGAAACCTTTTCCCTGGGAAGAACGACATATTTTCAAGTTTCACCCTTTGATAGTGAACAAAGAGTGAGCACTTTCTAAAGGATTTTCTTATCTTTTACTTGGCGACCCTACGTATAAGTAAGCTGGCATCCGGTCGAAGGAATACCAGACAAAACCCAGAGAACAAGCAGACCACGCCTGTTTCAGATCTTGAAAAAATACTAAAAGCTAGAGGTTCTCTTAAGCCGACTACTGCAATCTATCAGCTTAAACACCTGTAGCCCAAGACCAAAAGTTCTTGTGAACCTTCAACTTCGCATAGTACACCTCCCGAAACCAATAATTCATTTTTATTCAGCTCTGTGGTTAAAAGTGAAATCCTTCTGAAAACCTCTGTCGGACACAAAGGTAAAAGCCCGGTAGTAAATTTATTAGCAGTTGATATCCCACTGACTCTCCTTTCAGACTTCTCGACCTCACCAAGTCTCACATAGTATGCTATATACTCAAATCTCACACCCACTGGATCCCCTGATTTCGTCTCCTGCAAATCCAAAGAGCCAAGTCCTCGCATCTCCGTTCACTCATCTTCGCTTCTCTCATCTCCCAAAGAAGCTAAGAATTCATTTTTAGTCTTCCAGAACCCGCTATATAACACACCCTATCCCCGTTAGGTAATACCAATGGCGGCCGCCGGAGGAGGAGCAGGGGGCCAAGCGCCTCCCCCGCCCCCTATATTTTTCACTAAAGTAGCTGCGAGATATGCACCTTTAGTTTTACCCGCGCCTCTTCATAACCTTCCTGAAAATTATATAAAAAATTTACCGAAATTTACAGGGGAGGGGGACTTAACGACGACCGAACATATAAATTTATTCGATCAGTTCGATGATATTCTAGGTCTGGAACACGAAGACGTTTATTCGAGATTATTTGTTCAAACTTTTGAAGGACAGGTACGAACTTGGTTTCGAAGCCTTCCCGCAGGGTCTATCCTATCTTATGATGCCTTAGAAGATGCCTTCCTTAGACAATGGGGTTAGAGAAAAGACCATTTATATTATCTAACCAAGTTCGGATCTTTAAAGAAAAGAAAATCAGAAACTGTGATGGAATTTATCCAAAGATTTAATAAACTGTATAATAATATCCCAGCCGAAGTCAAACCCTCCCAACCTGCAACCAAAGTAACCTTCGCAGGAGCTTTCGAACCCGACTTCACCCTTCTCTTAAGAGAAAGGCGGGGGGCTACCTTAACCCGAATGCAGGATGATGCTGTGGAAATTGAATCTAACATGATGCCCTCTGGTAAGTTGAAAGCTAGGATAGAAATGGGGAACAGAGAAACCAGACATTTTAGGGAACATGTGGGACCCTGAGGATCTAATAGAACTACAAACGACAAAATGGATGATATGGCTAGGGTAATTAAAGAATTGTCAAACAAGATTTCCAGAATGGAGCTAGACCAATCCAAGAGTGATCCTTTCATTAAAAGAGAATTCAGAAGAAACCCCAACCCTCAAAATCAACAAAGGCAGGTTAAAAATGAAGATCAGAAAATCCAAACCCCTTTAAAAAATGAAAATTTTATAGGAGGAAATGACCTGGAAGATTTCGAGGGACTTGAGGAAGACGTGACAAATTTGGGTGACGATTGCACTCAGCCCTATGTAACTAAAGAAGATTATGAGAGGTCGTTGAACACACCCCAACCGTCAAATGAAGAAGATGATATAAACAACAATGACTTCGTTGTATGCCAAGAAATGTTTGATTCCATGACAGTTGGGGTCCAAGCGAGGTATAACTTGAGGTCTAAAAACAAACCTACATCGATTCCTCAACCAAAGAAAACTCTCCCTAGAGGTGAAATATATGTGCCTACCCCAAAAGAGACTGAAACATCTAACAACAAAACAAAGGAGGTAGACTCATTGAACCTCAAAACAAAGGAAGTTGAGACCCAAACTAGGGAAATCAAGACAGGCGAAACACCCTCACTGGTAAGTAAGATCATGAGTAATAAGTCAGCTTAGACAAATAAGTTAGAGAAAAAAGAGCTCGAGGTTTTAACCAGGGAAACGGACAAAGGTGGCGGTGGTTTTAGTGTCGAAAATGAAATAAATAGGATCAAAATATTGATTCTGCTGGTTGAATTAGCAAGAAACCCTGCATATCGAAAACAGATAACCAAGGTGATAGGTTTTTCGAACCAAGAAAGTCAATCAGACGAAATAAATTTGGAAGATGACAAGCCAAATATCACTTTTGGTCCACATTTCGAGGGCACCAGAGACACCGTTGCCCCTTTCTATATCACCCTAAATGTGCATGATCGACTGCTGCATAACTGCATGCTAGATTATGGAGCTTCACATAATGTGATGCCCAAAGCTATTATGGATAGACTAGGCCTCGAGATCACCCGACCTTATGGAGATCTCTACTCTTTTGATTCAAGAAGAGTCAAGTGCTTAGGTATGATAAAAGATTTAGTAGTCACCCTTGCACAGGTCCCAGTCAAAAGTATTCTGATGGATGTAGGTATTGCTGATATCCCCCCAAAATATGGATTACTGTTATCAAGGTCGTGGGGAGCCAAACTTGGGGGATCCCTTCAACTGGACATGACTTATGCCACAATTATTGTATTTGGTGGGCAACTTACTAGGTTTTACAGGGAAACGAGGTTAGCCTATACCATGAGCGATCCTCAAAATCCTAACAATTTTCCTGTTTACATTGTTGATCAAGATCTAGGAAATTGTATTTTGTCTTTTGATGATGGTATAGATAATTGCACAGAAGAAAACTACATAAACGAGAAAGATTCTGAAAATATGCATAGTACAAGGATCTGGAAAATGTTTTTTGACGGTGCTTTGTCATGTGAAGGAGCCGGGTGCAGGAGTACTTTTTGTGGTACCCGAAAATAGGTTTGGCGTCCCTTTTTCTTACAGACTTCAATGGGATATAGACTACACTAACAATGTATGTGAATATGAAGCTTTAGTTTTAGGATTGGAAGCTGCCAAGAAACTAAACATAAAGAACCTGGAAGCATATGGAGACGCTGAGTTGATAGTCAAACAGATAAATCGACAATACCAGGCCAAACACCCGAGATTGAGAGCATATAGAAATTGTGCCTGAGATCTAATGGAAAATTTCTTCTTGTCTGTAAATATCCACTTCATAACACGCACCGAAAATTTGCAGGCCGATTCGTTAGCCAAGGCAGCCTCAACTTTCGCTCCCCCCACGGATTTTAAATTAAAATACCATATAGAGGTAAGGCACAGACCATCCATCCCGAACAACATACAACACTGGCAGGTTTTCGAGGATGACGAATAGATCAGAAAGTTCCTCAAAGCAGTGGGTGACTTTTCTGAAACCCACATCGATCAAGAGAATCAAAATGATCACATGTGGATCATGCAAGAAGGAGAAGACCCTCAGGAGTTCCAAGAAAAAATTGCCAACCATCGCATGTTAGTTTTAAAAAATAATCAGATTCCAAAGGGACTAATTCCCCTAGAGAGACTTTTCAATCAAAATGACATGCCTTTAAAATCTACTCTTCAACCCCAACCAGAAGAGGTTGAAGATTGTGATATAGGGACAAAAGAAGAACCCAGGATGGTGAAAATATCAAAGTATCTTCCTCCTGAGGTGAAAAATAAGTATAAAGATTTGCTTGCACGATATAAAGATGTTTTCGCTTGGTCTTATGAAGAGCTTAGGACTTACGACACTACCGTGATCGAACACAAGATACCTCTGAAGCCTGGTATCAAACCCTTTAGGAAAAATCTTAGACAAATCAACCCTATCTTGTTACCCGTAGTCGAAAGAGAAGTCAAGAATCTTTTAGACACGAAAATAATAGTACCACTGAGATACTCCGATTGGGTGGCAAACCTGGTTCCGGTTAGAAAAAAGAGTGGAGAGATTAGACTGTGTGTTGATTTCATAAATTTAAATAAATCTTCCCTAAAAGACAACTATCCTTTACCTAAAATGGATCACATCTTAGAAAAGGTAGTCAGAGAAAATAGGATGTCTATGATCGACGGTTTCTCTGGGTACAATCAAATTGTTGTAAACGAACAAGATAAAGAAAAAACAGCTTTCACTACACCCTAGGGTACATTCATGTATGATCAAATGCCTTTTGGTCTAATGAATGCAGGTGCCACTTTCTGGTGTGCTATGGATATCGCTTTCGTCGGCGAAAGAGACAAGTTTGTAGTTATCTACCTCGATGATCTAACCTTTTTTTCTAAGTCTGACAAATATCATTTAATACATTTCAAACAGACTTTCGAAAAATGTCGCAAGTTCAGTCTGTCTTTAAACCCTAAAAAGTCTCACTTCACCATGCGAGAAGGTAAACTCCTGTGCCATATTGTGTCCCGAGACGGAATTAAAATTGACCCCAGCAGGGTTCAAGCTATAGACACAATAAATATTCCTAGAAATGTAAAGGAAATCCAGTCATTCTTAGGAAAGATAAACTTTTTGAGAAGGTTTATTCCAAACTTCACTGAAATTGTGAAATTAATCACGGGTATGTTAAAGAAAAACAGCAAGGTAAAATGGACAGCAGAGGCCAAAGAATCGTTTGCACATATCAAGAGGGTTATAAGCGAGGCACCTGTACTGGCAACCCCCGATTATCTAAAGGATTTTCTCATTTTCTCATTCGCTTCTGAGCACACTATTGTCGCAGTGCTCCTCCAGAAAAATGAGGAGGGTTTCGAACAACCGATAGCCTTTTTCAGCAAAAGTCTCAGAGACACGGAACTAAAATACGATATAATGGAAAAACAAGCATATGCTATGGTAAAGTCATTAAAGGATTTTAGGACTTATGTATTGCATTCCAAAATAATCGCGTATGTACCTACTAGCTCTGTAAAAGACATTCTAGTGCAGCCTGATAGTGATGGCAGAAGGGGACGGTGGCTCGCAAAAATTCAAGAATTTGATCTAGAAATAAAGCCAACGAAGTTGATAAAGGGTCAAGGTTTGGCTAAAATCTTCGCTGAATCCAATTACAGAGCCCTCGACATAAATAACATACAGGGATGTAGAGAAGAGGAAGATATGAACGAGCTCTACGAGCAAACAAGTGAAGTCAGGATCGAAGAGAAGTTTACATCCTCTGACTAGTACAAAAACATAGTATCCTACTTACTGACTTTGAATTGCCCAAGTGATTTATCTCCATCCAAAGCCAGAATGCTAAAACTACATGCGGTCAAATACTGTATATCTGAGGGTAAATTGTTTTGGAAGGACCCACTTGGCTTCCTGTTGATCTGTTTGGTTGAATAAAAAATAGAGAAGGTCATAAGCGAATTCCACGAAGGAGTGTGGGGGGGACATCACGCTTGGAGAGAGACAGCTTATAAAATCCTGAGGGCAAGGTATTTTTGGCCTAAAATTTTCTTGGATGTAAATGCCAAAGTCAGGGCTTGCGACCCTTGCCAACTATTCGCAGGCAAGCATAAACTCCCAGCATTACCTTTAGTTCCAGTCAAAACAGAGGCTCCTTTTCAGCAGTGGGGACTGGATTGTATAGGCGAAATTAACCCCCATTCCAACTCTCAACACAAATGGATCCTAACCACCACAGATTACTTTACTAAATGGGTAGAGGCTATTCCTACCAGGAGCGCTACAGATTCGGTGGTAATATATTTCCTAGAAGAAAATATTTTATCTAGATTCGACTGCCCCCGAAAGATAGTAACAAATAATGCTCAGGCTTTTAAATCTATGGCTATGATCAGTTTTTACCAAAAGTACAATATTGTACTCAGCCATTCTACGGCATATTATCCCCAAGGAAATGGACTGGCCGAATCTTCGAACAAGACTATGATCAACATAATTAAGAAAGTGTTGAACGAGAACAAGAGAAACTGGCATATACATCTAAAATACACACTATGGGAAAAATGGATTGGCACAAAAAAATCCATCGGTATTTCTCCTTTCCAGATGGTATACGGGACTGATGTGGTATTATCTATAAACTTGGCACTTCCCGTGATGAAACTATGGCAAGATGAGAAAGAAGAACCAAACCACGTCACAAGGAGAATAAATCAGTTGATCGAATTACAAAAGCATAGGGTCGAGGTGGACGAAAGATTGCAAAAATATCAAGACGACATGAAAACGTTATTTGACCGTAAGACAAAAGACAGAGAGTTTCTTCTAGGAGATTTGGTCTTAATATGGGATGCTAGGAAGGAAGATTCGGCAAAACACGGTAAATTCGATCATATTTGGTATGGACCATTTAGAGTCGCAACTTCCGAAGGAAAAAATTCATTTTTATTAGAAAATCTGAATGGTAAAATCTTCAACGCCCCTGTCAACGGGCGTTATCTAAAACACTACATGACCTAATTAGTTCTTCGAGGTTTTCCATTGTATATACCGGTTTGTATTTGCTTTCTATTTCATGATTCCCTTAAGGTAAGTTTTCAATTTTTATTTTTTAGGTCAATATAAGTAGAGATACATGGTTTTCAAATACATTTAACTTTTTTTTAAAAGGACACTCTTTGTGTTTACAGGATTTCGGTTTGCAAACTAAACGAATGAATGGATAAAACAGAAGATCATGTATCGGAGATTTGCATTCGCCGAAAACAGGTGACAGAAAAGGTTTTTGGTTATTTTAAAAATGGTAAGGTAAAGGCACGAACTCCTAAAAATTGTGTTCCTTAAGAAAGCAGAGATCTCCAAAACATCATAAAGGTCCCATAAATCTAATGTTCTTACTTAATTGATTATTAAAAAGTACAGTTACTTGCTCTGGGCCCTAATAATTTTAACTTAAAACACAGATAGGTGGTAGTTAAAACAAACAAAAAGTGAAGCATCTATGGGGGAAGGGTTTTCAAAAAAGCGGTTTTAATTTTCGACCCCTACCCCTTAGCATACAAACATCTGTTTGTCACCTTTCTTTCGGTCCTCAGATTTGTCTTCTTAAAAATGCCAAATGTCTTTTCGGATTTATATACGTAGGGAGAAGAGATTATGTTTAAACTTTGAAAGTTGTAAGCCTGTTTTGGAAAGAAGGTTGGTCTTTACAACTCCTCGGTCTCTTACTAAACAAGTTATACGTAGATGGATCATGACGTTTCTAAGTTTTTCAACAATTTCGAAGGGTCAAGGCTTACTCGAAGGAAAACCCCCAGAAAAATGTTTTCCCTTTTTTCTCACTGCGGACCAAGGTGTTGTGAAAGTCAAAGGAAGGTTGGCACCGAGTAATCAAAGTAAGTTGACAGACCTACATTGCAAAATGTTATGCAGATATCACCCCTCATACAATCTGATTGCCCCCACTTCATATTCTAAAAAGAAAATTATAAGACAGATGATGAAAGGAAAGTCCTATCTAATTGTACATCTAGTCTGAAGAGACGATGAAAGGAAATTCAGAAATGATTTCCCTCGTCTCATCATTTAAATGCATAAATACATTTCAAAGTGGTGAAAGGAAATTCAGCAAAAAAGGGGCAGATAACTTCACCGGGGTACTGAACAAGCCCGCTGGCAGTGAAGCAATATCTGAGGTATCTGTAAGGTTGTTATACATGAATTTCACTTAGCTCTGGTAATAAACTTTCTCGATGACTGAATCCACATCCTAAGTCCAGACGGGACTCCCCGATTAAAAAAATGCAATAAATTTCGTTGGATGTAAGCCAAAAACTGCAAGATCTGTTGGATTTCCTAGAACTATTTTGATTTGTCTTAATGCAGACCTAAACTCAGTAAAGAGAAAGAGGAAGTTGTGAAAGGGATTGTAGCTAAGTGAGAAATATATTTGAGTATTGAAAAGCCTTACAGCAGTAAAAGACAAAAATATTTTCTTCCCTCGGTTTATCTTGTCCCTAAAGCAAGTTTCACAGAAGTGAAACCAGTGACTCCATTTACCCAATACAGACACATGGTCTACTATTCTTCCCACCTCACAGGGAAACGGGATCCCTAGTTGGAGCCGCCTTTTTATTTTGTTCAAATCTATTTTAAAAAGTCAAATGTCAGTTCTTAAGTTCTTTTTCGCTTCGTGATATTCACCTACTGAAAATCTTAGTAGTCTCGATATGTGAAATAGCGGGGGATGTGATGTCTCATAAGTTACCAACTTTTTATCGTTAAACAAAGGTTGTTGCTCTTCGTACCTCGAAATATCGCTCTTCGTACCTCGAAATATCGCTCTTCGGGAGTTACAAGTCACAAGATTTACAAACCCCGATGTGCGAGGTCACGAAAAGTTTCAAAAGCTTACCTCAGGTGAAAGCTAAGAGTGGAACCATGTAAACCCCAGTCAAGTGTTGTCAGCATTTCGCGTCTCAACGTTCACTCTCTCCTAAAACATTACCGCTAAAATTCTGAAAGTCGAAACCACGAAACTTTTACCTAAGTCACTCAGATTAGAGTCAAGGTTGATTAGTCTTGACCATGATTTAAGTTCCTTGGGATTTCGCAACTCGGGATACTTTTCTCCCGGAAACAATACCTTCGAAGTTTCGAGCCGCGAAGTCGTGATATAAATTAAAGCGTAATCAATTAAAACACTTAATCCTAGTTACGTCCTTGCTTAATTAAGTATAATCATCGCAATCTCGGGTTTTAGAGGGTCGAAAGGTCAGAGTTTAAAATCTTGATACGGCGAACGTCGAAATGATTGATTTAAATCCTGATTAAGGAAGCCAAGCCAACCATAATCAATGTTTAATGCAAATGATAATAACGCGCAATTTACGAGGTAATTTCAAATGTTCCTTGCGCCAGCTTGTCCCACGAATCGTCGAATTTTATGGCATTAATTAGAAATAAGGTGAAACGACAAAGTAAGGATATGGTTTTTATTGCCAAAATCTCTATCTAAATATGATTGGACCATTTTGTTCGTAAGGACATCGATGTGTTAAATGTTCAAAGATATAGACTTTTTGCTTCCTATTTTATTCATAAAGTTCATTTCTATCCCGCACAGAGAAGTTTTTCTCAGTAAGATAACTTCTATATGTATACAAATTTTTATTGCAGAAGAGCTAAGTTACAATCCCCTATCATGGCCCCACGAAAAGCATCCAAGGCAAGCACTGAGGCTTCAGGACAAGGTTCTGATAATGTTTCGGATACTTCACCTCCGAGCATTGATTATGTGCGAACCTGGTCATACGTCTCAGAGGTTTTGCAATCAGATGTGGTGAAATGTTCGAATGATTCCAGTGACAACGAGAAAGATGACATGACTACCAAATACAAGATCGTTGTCCAAGCAGATATGCACAAAGTAGCGGCCAGGCCACGCCTTTTGCCTTACTATGACATGATCCGATGGGCGCTAGATCATGTAGACATCCCTACCAGAACCATCATCAACGAGTAGAAGGTCATTGTTGGGACCTTTAGACCAGAAAACTTACACGCGATGTACAAATTACCACCCACGTCAGACTTCACATACAATGCAGAGTTTCTAGAGGGTTTTAAACAGAAGGAATGCGAGCAATACGTAAAAATTTTATCTAATTTGATCAAGGATTGGGTCTCACACCCAGCGAAGTTCAGGGCAGACAACAATGGAATTTATTCCATATCGTCTTTGGAACCATAGTTCAAATACGTAGCGATGATGACGTGTAGATTGTACGGGAGAGAAGACACCAACATTTTTTCCTCCCATGGGTGTCCTTGATATACTCAGTAGCAGAAGGCTCTTCTTTCGACTGGGCCAAAATATTATCAGATAGCCTGACCAGTCGGATTACAGAATATCAGACGCAGAAAGAGAGTGGGAAAGATGCTTCATTTTTTATGTTCGCATGTCTCATGGACACAGAATGTTCCATGACGCCTTTTCCCTTGATGAATTGGAGCTAGGCCCCATCGGATGCTGAGCCAGTCCATGTATACCATTCTAATCTTTGGGAGGACAAGGCTTCGGATTTTGTATACGAAATATTCAACTAGGTAATGGTACCGATGCATGTTGTCATCTTCGGTAATCCGCCACCCAGGATATCGGATAGCATCACGACAAATTTAAGCATAGTGGTCGATTGGTATGTGGAGAAAGAATTTTCATACATCAGGGTCTTCCGTCCCTCTGCATGATTTACCCTTACTTATACCCGACAGGTTGGCTTGTCACAAGATCGCCAGGCAAACCGTAATCGGCGGTATAAGTAAAGAACTGAAAGGGTTTTCAAAAAAGGCATGGCCACCTTTTTCTGTTCATTTAAACACCTATTCATTATTAGACTTTGGGCATGCAAAGGCCGAGGCAGCAGCCCTAGAAGATATAAATTTGGTTCATATCGAATTCAAGAAACATGATCCACACAGGGTCGTGAGTAATCATTTGGCCAGCTGTGGCCTTAAAAGATTTGAGCACGAGAATTCGCCTCATGATGATATTTTCCGAGGCGCAAAATCTTATGACAAGGTTTTGGCTCGAATACAAGCCTTGTCGCCCGAAGAGCGGGCCGATGTCGTCAGATTCCAAGAGCATAGGTGAAGTTGCCTTCCTCCAATATTACAGGGTGAAGATCCGACAATAACAGAGGAGCAACAAATAGAAGTCAGAGGCTCTAAAGGTTCAGCACCTGGCCAAGAAGAACAACAGGATAAAGAAGAGCAAGTTGGGGGCCCGAAACAGGAAGCTGAGGCTTCTGATCCTCCAAGAAAGCCAATTTTGGTCATTACTTCCGGGAAATCTTCTAAACAGGTCGGCAATCCCATCGCCTCCATTACCCCCCTACAGTCTGCAAAGGAAATCACGGACGCAGGTTGGATTTTGGGTGAAAAATTGACACCTATATCAGTTGAAGAGCTACCTCCGAATGAATTCTTCTTCAATAAGAAGAGGAAAGTGGTTGTGAGACAAGAACTCTACCAAGAGGCAAGTATTGTCTCTAAGAAATTTAAAATTTTAACTGATGGGAAAAATATGAAGAAAGTAGAATTCACGATGCAAATAACAGGAACATTGGGTGCTTTCGCCACGACGAACCAATATTCAGTCGGGACCCTAAAAGATCAGCTAAAATGAAAAAATCATTTGATCAAGACACTAGAGGCTGAACTAGCCACAACAGAGGCTACTGCTAAAGATCAGGCAAGTGCGACTTTAGAGCAAGCAAGAATAGAAGATCAAAAATAAATCGAGCGGCTTAAATTCGATCTCGAACAGACACAGTTGAAGGTTCAGACGAGTCAGACTCAGATAAGCCAGCAGGGAGAATTGATAGACTAGCTTTGGGCCAAACTAGAATTCGTCGAAAGCCAGGTAATCGATATCAGGATATTTCAATCCCAGGCAATAGAGATCAAAAAAGGTTATGGGCGGTGCAGCAGGGTCTGCTTGTTAAAGTAGAAACAATTCAAAGCATCTTCCAACTCATTGATCAGGTGTTGGAAAACCTCTCTCTTAAAGAAAGGGATGTCGGAGCAGCTCGGGTGGCGTTCCACGAGGATATTATAGCAACAACAAGAAGGGAAACAAGCAATAGTTCTAGTTTTCCCATCGCAGAGCAGACCAGGGGTAATATCTTGTTGAAAGAATGGGAGCAGAATATATTTGAAGGTAAACAACAAGCTATGAAGCTAAGGAAATCTTGCGAAGAAATTTTCGATTTGTTAAGTGAGATTTGTTTGGGTTCCGATGGTGAAAGTGGCATGGAGAGACTGGGTCAGATCAATACAGCTAAATATATGCTTAATATCAAGGAAAAGGAAGAAAGAGAATTAGCCGAAATATCACAAATAGCTCAAACAGACATAGTGCAAATAGACAAATGGCTAATTAAACCGAGTATACGGTTATGCTCTATCAATGCCAAAGATCAACAGGTGGAAGGAAAGTTGTCGCTATTGATGAAAGACTGTGAAATATTCTATGTTGGAAAAATTGATGGGAACCCCTTGAATTTGGTGTTGGACTTTCGTCAAACACTTTGCATGCCTCTGTTTTGTATGGTTGTAGGTGAAATTAAATGGACAGCAATACTATTTCTTGTCTGCTGGCTTATTTTTTAATGGGTTTTGACTCCTTATACCTCCCCAATGATGAGCATGGTGGATTGTTTGAATATTTAAGTAAACCCATAAAACAAAGAAGAAAACATTCACATTTACATGAAACAATTTGATAAACTATGATTGGTTTTTATTAAATCTCAGTGTTGAATCGATGACAGTCACAATTGATGGAATTACCTCTTCAAAGATGAGAATAATGATGGGGTCGTGGTCCTGGAACCTCCCCCTTACACGCAGCACCAAAGAATGCCCACGACTGCCCACATGCGCTAGTAAGGAGACTGATTCATGAGAGCATTAATTTGCAGTTGATGTGGACGGTATGGCAGCCCCTAAACTCGGTGTCATCCCTCTCTGCAATGCAATATTCAACCACAAGGAGGAGTCGAACCACAACAGACCCGCCTTGCCTCCCTCATATCACAAATAAGAGCACGCAGTCTCTCAGCAATGAGCAATGCGGCTAGCCAATAGAACGCCCAGCATCAAGAAAAAATTGACCCACGGGGATCACAACACAAGGTCCACGCTCCAGCAAGAAAATAGCCATGATTTGGGAGGTAAATGCCTCAGCTACAATGGAAACACACGACCACAATGGAGAATGCGCCCAGCAATAAGCCACAGGATTTGGATGATGAAAAAACTCGCCCACAGCTAGCAAACTCGCCTCCAATTCATCATATGCCGAAGAACAATAGATGATGCGTCCAGCTCCATGAGAAAATGCTCAAACCTCCACTCGTGTCAAGAGAGTTATGCCCTCTTTCTGCTCAGATCAGAAAATGAAGTTGTCTCCAATAAACTTCTTCGAATCATTAATACCAAATCCCTGCAAATGAAAAGCCTAAATGGCTTCTCCAATTCCTCAGCTTGGGCAGATGGTTTCACTGCCGAATCTGAGATACCAAGGCTAGGGAAGATAGTTTCACTGTTGAATCGGAGGTGCCGAACGGGTTTCCAACTGAAACCCTCATTTGCTCACCGAGCCCTTCTTCCAAATTCCAATTTTTAAAAATGAATAGTCGATAATCACTTTTCCCCTTCAATCGTCCTTTTATTCATTCACTTGTCCTTTTCCTCCATTAAAATATTTATTTAATTATTAATTGGAGAGAAATACCCTCAAAGAGGGGTTTATTAATGATAAACTCACTTTTCCTAAGTTTCACTTAATAAGTCGAAAGTGACTTTACTAGTATCGTTTCCCCAGCTCATCTGTCTAATGGTGTACGGGAAATTGTGTAAACCACCACGGTATTCCGACTGCCTAGGAAAAACGAGACATTACAGTCCTCCCTGCCCAAATTTGCTTGTCCTCAAGCAACTTCAAACCCGGAAACTGCAACACCTGTTTGTTTTCCCAAGTAGCATCCTCCACAGGCAGACCCTGCCATTTTACCAAGTACTCCCTGACTGCCCTGTCATGGAATTTCCATCCTCGAACCTGTAGAGTCTCTTCGGGGCTTGTGGCCCACCGCCCCCCATCATCCCAATGGGGTAACTCTTGTGAAACAACCTCCTCAAAAGTGCCCTCCGTCCTGTACCTGCTCCCATACATCTTCTGCTGACTCCGACCCACCCTCAGGTTCTCCCTCAGTGCTCTCAGAATGTCTTGGTCATCCGGTAACCATCCTCGAACCTGAGGAGCTCTATAGTCGCCGCATGCTATGTCTGCAAAGATCAAGACCTCATAGCCGTATCACGCCCGAAAAGGGGTCATACCGACAGACATGTGAAAGGTGGTGGGATAACAGTACTCCCCGAGATGTAACCATATCACCCAAGCACTTTGTTGTCCTGCGATGAAGTTCCGCAAATACCCTTCCACCCAAGTGTTCCCAAACTCAATCTGTCCGACCATCGGTGGGTGGTAACTAGTACTCGAGGTCAACTTGGTACATACCAACCTAGAAAACACCTGCCAGAAACTTCCCGTGAATCTGTCGTCCCTGCTACTGATGATGGCTTTAGGCCACCCATGTAAACGAAACATCTCCCTAAGAGATAATTCGATCACCTGCGCTGCTGAGTAGTCTAAAGGAATGGTGGAGAAGTAGGCAAGCTTGGTGAGTCGATCCACCATGACATAGATGCAATCCTTCCCTTGCATCTTCAATAACCTGGTGATGAAATCCTTGGGGATGCCTTCCCACCCCTGATCGTGAAAAGGTTGTAATGATCTGGCTGGATGTATGTGCTCCACCTCATTCCCCTGGTGAACTCCGCACTCCTAGAGATGCCTCTCTAACTCGTCTCTATAGGCCCTGGGGTGCCTATATGAAGTGGTAATCACTGCTCGAGCACCCTCCTCTAACTCACTGATGTGCTCGAATCCCCAGTCTGGAGGCCTACCCGAAGGTATATTACCAAAGACATCATGCCCCTGAAACAAGTCCTATATCTCTCTCAGAAAATTGGGCTCCCCGCCCTTGGTCCTCTGTACTGAAATATGAAATTCCACAACCCGTGCAATGTCATCCCATCTCATCACTGCCTCCATCTTCTTTATAGTTACAACCTTAGGAGGATACGTGTTCATGTCCCGCGGAACTACTCTCTTGCCGTCCTGATCCTGGAACTCCATCTCCATAGTCTGACAGTTAGTGGAGTACCTCCCTAGGGAGTATAGCCACTGAACTCCTAGAACCACATTGGTGTCAGATATCTTTACCACGTAGAATTCATCGGTGAGCATGTAGTTTCCCAGGTTCAATGTCATTTGTGGAATGTACCTGGTGCAGTCTAGTGTGTTCTCCCCCGGTATGACCACTGAGAAACCCCCAAAAGACTCAGCGGTAATTCTCTTTCGTTCCACTAACGAAGAGTCTATAAAGTTGTGGGATGCCCCACCATCGACCAAAACTGTCACTCGATGTCCCTGCACTCCTCCCCTCATCCTGAAGGTGTGAAATCTGGGTATGTCGGAGAGTGATGCTATAACCCCTCGTGTTTCCATCGATGCCTGCTCTGCCTCTGTTGTCGGCGACTCCTCCTTCTGCCCCTGTTCCTCTTCTTCCTCGTCATCCCCGCTATCAGAAAACACCTCTATGTAGTGTGCCTTGGCCTTGCCTGCACACCTGTGACCTGGTACCCATGGTTCCTGGCAACTGAAACACAGCTTCCTCCTCCTGAGATCCTGCCTGGTAGCATCATCCATCATGTTTCTGCCTGTCCAATCCCTCTGTGGTTGTCCTGCCCAGTCTCTCTGCTATTGTCCTATGCCATCCCTCTGTGGTGGTGTCCTGTCATCGAACTTTGTGGGGAAGTTCGGTCTCGGGGTGAACTTGGGCTTAGGTACGGACTCCTGTAATTCCCTAGCCCTGCTAACTGCATCTTGTAGTGAAGTAGGCTGGTAAGCCTTCACCCACCCTCGAAGTGGATCGGTTAGCCCCTCTGTGAACAACATCACCAAACGGGCCTCGAAGATATCGGTGACCATCACTGATATCCTCTGGAAATCTAATATATACGCATCTTCCGACCCAGTCTATTTCAACTGTGCTAAGTCTCTAAAAGAGATCTCAGGATCTCGTTTGTCAAATCGGTGCACCAGTCTACCTGTGAACTCAGCATAGGTGACAATATGGGAATGACCCAGAGTGGTCATCCCGTGGTACCACCAGTCCTGTGCCTCACCCTCCAAGTTCAATGTCGCCAACTTAATGGCATATGTCTCTGCCATGGGGTTCAGCTGGAAGTAAGTGTCGAGCTTCTGCACCCAAGCTCGTGCAGTGCACTTCGACGTCCCATAGAAGTATGGTAGAGTGAGCTTGCCCACTATGCGCTATAACTCATAGCTCTGCGTGGGACCCCTGTTGAAGAACCTTGGCCTGTTCCTCCCCTTGAAGCTACAAAACTCGGCAAAAGTCATAGCTTCTCTCAAATCCGGATCCATGGCCTTATACTCCTGAAAATATGTTGCCAATGGCTCGTCCTGCTCTACCTGCCCTCCTGTACCTGTCTCCTGTGGTCCTAAGAAATTAGGCATGGTAGATCTAGGAATCTCGATGTAGTCCTGAGGGCGGTTCTGAGGGCCAGTCCTGGAAGTGATCACCTCAACATGAGGTCTGTGTGTGTTTCCCCCTTCTTCCATCTGCCCTCTCTTGTTGCTCTCCCCCCTTTCTTCACCGTGCTTGCTCCCTAGAGCATAACCTGTGATTTTTCCCATGAACTCTCGGGTCTCTCTCTGACCCTCTGCTATATCCTGTAAGGCTTTCATAAGCCCTCTGAACAACCCATCCTCTCTATCCTCTGGTAGATTTGCATTATTTCCTGGAATGCCCTCCATGTCTTCTTCTCTGTCCTCTATGCTTCTATACCTCCTGCGCCTATAAGTGATGTTCTATAGCCCTTCCTCAGTCATCAATGTTGCCCACAGCTGGCCAAGATCATGCTCTGATACCACTGAAATATTCTATGTTGGAAAAATTGATGGGAACCCCTTGAATTTGGTGTTGGACTTTCGTCAAACACTTTGCATGCCTCTGTTTTGTATGGATGTAGGTGAAGTTAAATGGACAGCAATACTATTTCTTGTCTGTTGGTTGATTTGTTAATGGGTTTTGACTCTTTATACCTCCCCAATGATGAGCATGGTGGATTGTTTGAATATTTAAGTAAACCCATAAAACAAAGAAGAAAACATTCACGTTTACATGAAACAATTTGATAAACTATGACTGTTTTTTATTAAATCTCAGTGTTGAATCAATGACAGTCACAATTGATGGAATTACCTCTTCAAAGATGAGAATAATGATGGGGTCGTGGTCCTGGAACCTCCCCCTTACACGCAGCACCAAAGAATTCCCACGACTGCCCACACGCGCTAGTAAGGAGACCGATTCATGAGAGCATTAATCTGCAGTTGATGTGGACGGTATGGCAGCCCCTAAACTCAGTGTCATCCCTCTCTGCAATGCAATATTCAACCACAAGGAGGAGTCGACCCACAGCAGACCCGCCTTGCCTCCCTCGTATCACAAATAAGAGCATGTCGTCTCTCAGCAATGAGCAATGCGGCCAGCCAATAGAACGCCCAGCATCAAGAAAAAATCGACCCACAGGGATCACAACAGAAGGTCCACGTTCTAGCAAGAAAATAGCCACGATTTGGGAGGTAAATGCCTCGGCTACAATGGAAACACACGACCATAATGGAGAATGCGCCCAGCAATAAGCCACACGATTTGGATGATGAAAAAACTCACCCACAGCTAGCAAACTCGCCTCCAATTCATCATACGTCGAAGAACAATAGATGATGCGTCTAGCTCCATGAGAAAACGCTCAAACCTCCACTCGTGCCAAGAGAGTTATGCCCTCTTTCTGCTCAGATCAGAAAATGAAGTTGTCTCCAATAAACTTCTTCGAATCATTAATACCAAATCCCTGCAAATGAAAAGCC
>ML821841.1:0-15864 GCA_009831015.1 Picea engelmannii | reverse complement strand
CAAAAACTGCAAGATCTGTTGGATTTCCTAGAACTATTTTGATTTGTCTTAATGCAGACCTAAACTCAGTAAAGAGAAAGAGGAAGTTGTGAAAGGGATTGTAGCTAAGTGAGAAATATATTTGAGTATTGAAAAGCCTTACAGCAGTAAAAGACAAAAATATTTTCTTCCCTCGGTTTATCTTGTCCCTAAAGCAAGTTTCACAGAAGTGAAACCAGTGACTCCATTTACCCAATACAGACACATGGTCTACTATTCTTCCCACCTCACAGGGAAACGGGATCCCTAGTTGGAGCCGCCTTTTTATTTTGTTCAAATCTATTTTAAAAAGTCAAATGTCAGTTCTTAAGTTCTTTTTCGCTTCGTGATATTCACCTACTGAAAATCTTAGTAGTCTCGATATGTGAAATAGCGGGGGATGTGATGTCTCATAAGTTACCAACTTTTTATCGTTAAACAAAGGTTGTTGCTCTTCGTACCTCGAAATATCGCTCTTCGTACCTCGAAATATCGCTCTTCGGGAGTTACAAGTCACAAGATTTACAAACCCCGATGTGCGAGGTCACGAAAAGTTTCAAAAGCTTACCTCAGGTGAAAGCTAAGAGTGGAACCATGTAAACCCCAGTCAAGTGTTGTCAGCATTTCGCGTCTCAACGTTCACTCTCTCCTAAAACATTACCGCTAAAATTCTGAAAGTCGAAACCACGAAACTTTTACCTAAGTCACTCAGATTAGAGTCAAGGTTGATTAGTCTTGACCATGATTTAAGTTCCTTGGGATTTCGCAACTCGGGATACTTTTCTCCCGGAAACAATACCTTCGAAGTTTCGAGCCGCGAAGTCGTGATATAAATTAAAGCGTAATCAATTAAAACACTTAATCCTAGTTACGTCCTTGCTTAATTAAGTATAATCATCGCAATCTCGGGTTTTAGAGGGTCGAAAGGTCAGAGTTTAAAATCTTGATACGGCGAACGTCGAAATGATTGATTTAAATCCTGATTAAGGAAGCCAAGCCAACCATAATCAATGTTTAATGCAAATGATAATAACGCGCAATTTACGAGGTAATTTCAAATGTTCCTTGCGCCAGCTTGTCCCACGAATCGTCGAATTTTATGGCATTAATTAGAAATAAGGTGAAACGACAAAGTAAGGATATGGTTTTTATTGCCAAAATCTCTATCTAAATATGATTGGACCATTTTGTTCGTAAGGACATCGATGTGTTAAATGTTCAAAGATATAGACTTTTTGCTTCCTATTTTATTCATAAAGTTCATTTCTATCCCGCACAGAGAAGTTTTTCTCAGTAAGATAACTTCTATATGTATACAAATTTTTATTGCAGAAGAGCTAAGTTACAATCCCCTATCATGGCCCCACGAAAAGCATCCAAGGCAAGCACTGAGGCTTCAGGACAAGGTTCTGATAATGTTTCGGATACTTCACCTCCGAGCATTGATTATGTGCGAACCTGGTCATACGTCTCAGAGGTTTTGCAATCAGATGTGGTGAAATGTTCGAATGATTCCAGTGACAACGAGAAAGATGACATGACTACCAAATACAAGATCGTTGTCCAAGCAGATATGCACAAAGTAGCGGCCAGGCCACGCCTTTTGCCTTACTATGACATGATCCGATGGGCGCTAGATCATGTAGACATCCCTACCAGAACCATCATCAACGAGTAGAAGGTCATTGTTGGGACCTTTAGACCAGAAAACTTACACGCGATGTACAAATTACCACCCACGTCAGACTTCACATACAATGCAGAGTTTCTAGAGGGTTTTAAACAGAAGGAATGCGAGCAATACGTAAAAATTTTATCTAATTTGATCAAGGATTGGGTCTCACACCCAGCGAAGTTCAGGGCAGACAACAATGGAATTTATTCCATATCGTCTTTGGAACCATAGTTCAAATACGTAGCGATGATGACGTGTAGATTGTACGGGAGAGAAGACACCAACATTTTTTCCTCCCATGGGTGTCCTTGATATACTCAGTAGCAGAAGGCTCTTCTTTCGACTGGGCCAAAATATTATCAGATAGCCTGACCAGTCGGATTACAGAATATCAGACGCAGAAAGAGAGTGGGAAAGATGCTTCATTTTTTATGTTCGCATGTCTCATGGACACAGAATGTTCCATGACGCCTTTTCCCTTGATGAATTGGAGCTAGGCCCCATCGGATGCTGAGCCAGTCCATGTATACCATTCTAATCTTTGGGAGGACAAGGCTTCGGATTTTGTATACGAAATATTCAACTAGGTAATGGTACCGATGCATGTTGTCATCTTCGGTAATCCGCCACCCAGGATATCGGATAGCATCACGACAAATTTAAGCATAGTGGTCGATTGGTATGTGGAGAAAGAATTTTCATACATCAGGGTCTTCCGTCCCTCTGCATGATTTACCCTTACTTATACCCGACAGGTTGGCTTGTCACAAGATCGCCAGGCAAACCGTAATCGGCGGTATAAGTAAAGAACTGAAAGGGTTTTCAAAAAAGGCATGGCCACCTTTTTCTGTTCATTTAAACACCTATTCATTATTAGACTTTGGGCATGCAAAGGCCGAGGCAGCAGCCCTAGAAGATATAAATTTGGTTCATATCGAATTCAAGAAACATGATCCACACAGGGTCGTGAGTAATCATTTGGCCAGCTGTGGCCTTAAAAGATTTGAGCACGAGAATTCGCCTCATGATGATATTTTCCGAGGCGCAAAATCTTATGACAAGGTTTTGGCTCGAATACAAGCCTTGTCGCCCGAAGAGCGGGCCGATGTCGTCAGATTCCAAGAGCATAGGTGAAGTTGCCTTCCTCCAATATTACAGGGTGAAGATCCGACAATAACAGAGGAGCAACAAATAGAAGTCAGAGGCTCTAAAGGTTCAGCACCTGGCCAAGAAGAACAACAGGATAAAGAAGAGCAAGTTGGGGGCCCGAAACAGGAAGCTGAGGCTTCTGATCCTCCAAGAAAGCCAATTTTGGTCATTACTTCCGGGAAATCTTCTAAACAGGTCGGCAATCCCATCGCCTCCATTACCCCCCTACAGTCTGCAAAGGAAATCACGGACGCAGGTTGGATTTTGGGTGAAAAATTGACACCTATATCAGTTGAAGAGCTACCTCCGAATGAATTCTTCTTCAATAAGAAGAGGAAAGTGGTTGTGAGACAAGAACTCTACCAAGAGGCAAGTATTGTCTCTAAGAAATTTAAAATTTTAACTGATGGGAAAAATATGAAGAAAGTAGAATTCACGATGCAAATAACAGGAACATTGGGTGCTTTCGCCACGACGAACCAATATTCAGTCGGGACCCTAAAAGATCAGCTAAAATGAAAAAATCATTTGATCAAGACACTAGAGGCTGAACTAGCCACAACAGAGGCTACTGCTAAAGATCAGGCAAGTGCGACTTTAGAGCAAGCAAGAATAGAAGATCAAAAATAAATCGAGCGGCTTAAATTCGATCTCGAACAGACACAGTTGAAGGTTCAGACGAGTCAGACTCAGATAAGCCAGCAGGGAGAATTGATAGACTAGCTTTGGGCCAAACTAGAATTCGTCGAAAGCCAGGTAATCGATATCAGGATATTTCAATCCCAGGCAATAGAGATCAAAAAAGGTTATGGGCGGTGCAGCAGGGTCTGCTTGTTAAAGTAGAAACAATTCAAAGCATCTTCCAACTCATTGATCAGGTGTTGGAAAACCTCTCTCTTAAAGAAAGGGATGTCGGAGCAGCTCGGGTGGCGTTCCACGAGGATATTATAGCAACAACAAGAAGGGAAACAAGCAATAGTTCTAGTTTTCCCATCGCAGAGCAGACCAGGGGTAATATCTTGTTGAAAGAATGGGAGCAGAATATATTTGAAGGTAAACAACAAGCTATGAAGCTAAGGAAATCTTGCGAAGAAATTTTCGATTTGTTAAGTGAGATTTGTTTGGGTTCCGATGGTGAAAGTGGCATGGAGAGACTGGGTCAGATCAATACAGCTAAATATATGCTTAATATCAAGGAAAAGGAAGAAAGAGAATTAGCCGAAATATCACAAATAGCTCAAACAGACATAGTGCAAATAGACAAATGGCTAATTAAACCGAGTATACGGTTATGCTCTATCAATGCCAAAGATCAACAGGTGGAAGGAAAGTTGTCGCTATTGATGAAAGACTGTGAAATATTCTATGTTGGAAAAATTGATGGGAACCCCTTGAATTTGGTGTTGGACTTTCGTCAAACACTTTGCATGCCTCTGTTTTGTATGGTTGTAGGTGAAATTAAATGGACAGCAATACTATTTCTTGTCTGCTGGCTTATTTTTTAATGGGTTTTGACTCCTTATACCTCCCCAATGATGAGCATGGTGGATTGTTTGAATATTTAAGTAAACCCATAAAACAAAGAAGAAAACATTCACATTTACATGAAACAATTTGATAAACTATGATTGGTTTTTATTAAATCTCAGTGTTGAATCGATGACAGTCACAATTGATGGAATTACCTCTTCAAAGATGAGAATAATGATGGGGTCGTGGTCCTGGAACCTCCCCCTTACACGCAGCACCAAAGAATGCCCACGACTGCCCACATGCGCTAGTAAGGAGACTGATTCATGAGAGCATTAATTTGCAGTTGATGTGGACGGTATGGCAGCCCCTAAACTCGGTGTCATCCCTCTCTGCAATGCAATATTCAACCACAAGGAGGAGTCGAACCACAACAGACCCGCCTTGCCTCCCTCATATCACAAATAAGAGCACGCAGTCTCTCAGCAATGAGCAATGCGGCTAGCCAATAGAACGCCCAGCATCAAGAAAAAATTGACCCACGGGGATCACAACACAAGGTCCACGCTCCAGCAAGAAAATAGCCATGATTTGGGAGGTAAATGCCTCAGCTACAATGGAAACACACGACCACAATGGAGAATGCGCCCAGCAATAAGCCACAGGATTTGGATGATGAAAAAACTCGCCCACAGCTAGCAAACTCGCCTCCAATTCATCATATGCCGAAGAACAATAGATGATGCGTCCAGCTCCATGAGAAAATGCTCAAACCTCCACTCGTGTCAAGAGAGTTATGCCCTCTTTCTGCTCAGATCAGAAAATGAAGTTGTCTCCAATAAACTTCTTCGAATCATTAATACCAAATCCCTGCAAATGAAAAGCCTAAATGGCTTCTCCAATTCCTCAGCTTGGGCAGATGGTTTCACTGCCGAATCTGAGATACCAAGGCTAGGGAAGATAGTTTCACTGTTGAATCGGAGGTGCCGAACGGGTTTCCAACTGAAACCCTCATTTGCTCACCGAGCCCTTCTTCCAAATTCCAATTTTTAAAAATGAATAGTCGATAATCACTTTTCCCCTTCAATCGTCCTTTTATTCATTCACTTGTCCTTTTCCTCCATTAAAATATTTATTTAATTATTAATTGGAGAGAAATACCCTCAAAGAGGGGTTTATTAATGATAAACTCACTTTTCCTAAGTTTCACTTAATAAGTCGAAAGTGACTTTACCAGTATCGTTTCTCCAGCTCATTCGTCTAATGGTTTACGGGAAACTGTGTAAACCACCACGGTATTCCGACTGCCTAGGAAAAACAGGACATTACAGACTGCTATATTTTTGAGGCAAATAATCAAGCAGAGCCATCTAAGTTGATATCACAACTAGTGGAGAAGTGCATTATTTGCAAGGAGCATGCGAAGAGGCAGGTTTTGTGTAACAGATGAGAACAGAGATAAAGAAACGAAACGTTTCGACTCCTTTTGATTGTAACCGAAAACCTGTGGAACTATTGAGATTCCAACGCGTAAAAATTTGTATAAATATACATTTTGAAGAAAGAAAAAAGGTTGGACCTTTTTGATTAATTGTAATAGAGATTGTCTCTTTTCAAGACTTAATACAAAGCAATCCGGAGATTCCTAATTCCATCACTACTGTGTTATGAGTTTGTTCACTCTGTTATTTCATATTCATTTTTATTTCACTTATATATATCTGATGAATGTTGCATTGCAATTTAGTAAAACTTCTACTGTAGTGATTAATATTTAGCTATCTATTGTTTACAGTTTTTCCTCTGTATCGACTACTAGCAGGTAGAAGACCTGTAAATCTTTAGGTTGTCATATTTTAAGCTTCATCGGACCATTTCTTATCTTATTTTCTTCTTCTGTTTACAGAGTGAGTTTCTCTCTCGATAGGAGCCTTATTCTATAGGCAACTTGATGTTTTTTCCTATAATTCATGCACCTTATATTTCAAATATAATGCAGTTATGGAAAAAGGCCTTTGGTTTGCAATTTGCTTTTAATATTGATTTCTAAAATTTCTCTTTTATAATATCAAATTTATACAACATAAAAACTTTCAGAGTTCCTTAATTTTTTGTGTTCCTCTATGATTGTCCCTGTTGTAAGACAACCCAATATTGAACCCGGCTTGACAAATCAAACCCATATCGCTTTAAATCTCTTTGATACCATACTTAAAATGGCTAACACCCAGGTAGAACTTGAACGTTCATGGGCTGCAATTGAAAGGGATATAAACATCCAGGAACAGTTGGAAGCCAGGCAGCGACAACCTAAAAATCAACCCTAGCTTCCTTTCCCGAAGGTATACCCTCCTCCTTTTTATATCTTACTAACTTTCAGATGCCTAGACACTATACTTTTTAAAGCCTTAAGTACAGACTCTAGAACAACATTGGGCATAGAGTTGGATGAATTTTCTGTAATAGTGCTTGTGTTCCCGGTTGTTTCATTATTTTTGTTGCATGAAATCTTTCACAAAAAAGTGAATGAGGATATCTAAGTAAAGAAATCATTGGGTATTAAGAGGAGGTTCACGTAAAAGAAGTGAAGAGAATGAAAATATTTATAACATTTTTGGGTGTAAGTTTATTGTTAAATGACATGTTTTTAATTGTAAATATTATGTATATGAAAAAATAGAGATTTTTGTTTGAAAGAATAGAAATGATTATACCACATGCATGAATAACCAATTTGTTTATTTGCTATAATGTTTGGTCGGACAGAACCAATTTTTTTTCCAACATTAGCCTCTATCTCCCCTCCAACTCAATCAATAAGTTAATCTTGAATTAGTCCAAAACACGAAACTCTATAATTTTTTATAAACACTTTGAACATCATCCAAACTCAATGGGGAAATAGGAATGAAAATTTGGAACTTTGGTCTTTCCCCTTCTTTCAAGGCAGCAAAATCAATCATGTTATTGGATTTTTGGTTTCTAATGCATGAAATATTTTTGAGCCAAATATTTGTAAAAATTTCTCTACTCTTCCACTATTAGAAATTGTAATCGACACTTTGAACATCATCCAAACTCGATGGGAAAATAGGAATGAAAAATTGGAACTTTGGTCTCTCCCCTTTTTTCAAGGCAACAAAATCAATCGTGTTATTGGATTTTTGGTTTCTAATGCATGAAATATTTTTGAGCCAAATATTTGTAAAACTTTCTCTACCCTTCCATTGTTATCCTTGGCAATAAGTGAAGTGTTGCTTGAATCACATTGGCTCAAAAATATATATGTCATGCTGTAAAAACAAAAAATCTAATGACAATATGTCTAGTTCCAAAATTCTTCATTCTAAAATCAATTTTGATGGTTCTTCGAGAGGTTTCCCTATCAATGCAGGTTTTGAGTTTTTAATTAGAAATCACACGGAAGAACCATCCTATGTTGCTATAGGAAATATAGGGTAACTTGCCAAGAATTATGTCCACACCATGGTAGCCAAGAAAGAACTGAAGCTACCATAAATTTGAGTCTAGAAGTATAAACTTGGAAGGGAACTCAAACCTCAATCGGGATCACTAAGGGATCAAGAATTCATTGGATATTGGAGTCCATTGTTATAAACAAAAAAATATAGCTTCCATCAAACTCTTCAACCTACGTCTTCAGTATATGGAACTTTACTCGCATGTTGTCTTTCTTTTGTAATGTTGTCTATCTTTGTCTCTATTTCAACGAGTTTTTTGTGATTACAACCATGGAGGATCATATCTAAGTTTCTTTAGTGTATTAGTAAATGATATCCTCTTCCTCAAGGCATCTTCTTCCTATGTTTCTCCCTTGGAATCATCCCTTCCTTATTGCTCCTTGAGATGGAATTTTATTATTCACTGCCAACAAATAAAAGAATATTACTTCTAGCCATATTTTTTATTATTCACTGCCAACAAACAAGTCCAAAAGAAAAATAATGATATCGCCATAGGCGAAAGCATAAAGAGCGGAAAACATATCTAATGGCCCATTGGCCATAATAAATATAGACATTAAGACTAAACAAAAACAACAAATCTTGTATCCCAAACAGGTTCATAATCATCTAGTTATGGGTCCCACCCATTAATTGGTGGCTCATCCATAGGTAGAGCAGGGTCCCACCCATTAAGTGGTGGCTCATCCATAGGTAGAGCAAGGTCCCATCTGGACTTGGAATTTGACATTAAGTAGATTTTTTTTTTCGTTTGAAGACATTTTTGATAGTTGGTTACAAAATTGACACATCAAATGTGGCAGGGATAAAGATTACTAAACCATTGATTTGACGTTAAATAGTTTGGGAAACTTGCCAAAACCTTTCATAGGTGTACTAACTGATACGGTAACTCTTCCACATTATAGCGCATGTGGAATGGTGAGTCTATGGAGTGAATTGTTAGAGATTGCAGTGGCACGGAATCGATGAACATGGTGCAGTCACAAAAATCATTTTCCCTTTAGACTATGTCATTTCCTTTCATAAACCATAACATATCGATGTTGAAAATTTTATTCATGGCCCATCCCAAATTCCTTCATTTCCTTTTTTTAATTAACTTTTTTTTGCATTAGAAGCACATAGGCACTTATCAAATCTAAAGGGTTACTCTTCATTTCAAGTTCAAGGGTATATTCTCATCCAACCCTTCTATGATGAAAAGTTGTAAAAAATAGTTGTACTCCAATTGACAAGAGTAAACTAAATACATGTTTCAAAATAAAAATTACTTTAAATAAAATATTTCCCTTCCAATTTTTTACAACGATAAAATTTAACAAACCATAGTTTCTTAATCTAGTTGAGTCCCTTGGAGTTACCAACAACTCCTAGAGCTGGTGGTCGACACCATTCTTCACCCAGATATTCTGGGGAAGAAGGGGTGATCCTGGAAAGTGACATGTAAGCGCCTAAAGAACTATAAAACAACATAAATTCCTAACCCTATGGATTTACAAGCCCAAAATAAAAATAGTGATATTGTCATAAGCCAAAGAAGAAAGAGTGAAAACCAAATCTAATGGTCCATTGGCCATACTAAAGATAGACATTGAGACTAAACAAAAACAACAAATCCCATATGCAAAATAGGGTCACAATCATCTGGTTTTTGGGCCTACCCATTAATCAACGGCTCATCCGTAGGTAGAGCAAGGTCCCATCCAAACTTGGAATTTAACGTTAAGTAGAATGTTTTTTTCGTCAAAAGACATATTTGACAGTTGGTTACAAAACTGGCACATCAAATGTGACAGGGATAAATATTATCAAACCAATGATTTGGCATTCAATAGTTTAGGAAACTTGCCAAAACTTTTCATAGGTGTAGTAATTGATACGATAACTCTTCCGTACTATAGCGCATGCAGCATGGTGAGTCAATGGAGTGATTTTTCGGAGGCTGCAGTGACTGGGATCGATGAATAGGAGGGATTCAGAAAAATCATTTGCCCTTTAGACTACGCCATTTCATTTCACAAACTATAACATATCGATGTTGAAAATTTCATTCATGGCCCATCCCAAATTCCTTCAATTCCTTTTTTTAGTTAACTTTTATTGCATTAGAAGCACGTAAGCACTTATCAAATCTGAAAGGTTACTCTTCATTTAAAGTTCAAGGGTATATTCTCATCTAACCCTTCTATGATGAAAAGTTGTAAAAATAGTTGTACTTCAATTGACAAGAGTAACATAAATACACATTTCAAATAAAAATTATTTTAAATAAAGTATCGCCCTTCCATTTTTTTACAATGTCAAAAGTTAACACACCACCAAATAGACAAATTGTAATTTCAATAGAAAATAAAAAACATCATATGTTATAATTTAAATTGTAACCATCTTGTGGGTTATATGTATATTATAAATAAAAGAATAAAAATCATAAACACCAAGAAATACATGTTTGAACTTTGCAAAAGTTTCAAAGCGTTAAAAATGACAATGTCTTTAGACACGATGCCACAATCAAACCTTTTTGTGGACACCCATATCCGAAATAGGGTCACAATCATCTGGTTGTAGGGCCTACCCATTAATCAACAGCTCACCCGTAGGTAGAGCAGGGTCCCATCCAAACTTGGAATTTGACATTAATTAGAATGATTTTTTTGTCAGAAGACATATTTGAAAGTTGGTTACAAAAATGACACATCAAATGTGGCAGGGATAAAGATTATTAAACCATTGATTTGACGTTCAATAGTTTTGGAAACTTGTCAAAAAAAAATCACATGTGTAGTAATCGATACAATAACTCTTCCATACTATAGTGCATGCAGAATGGTGAGTCAATGGAGTGAGTTTTCGTAGGGTGTAGTGGTTAGAATCGATGAACAGGGGGGAGTCGAAAAATGGCCAAATCATTTTCCATTTAGACTATGCCATTTCATTTCATAACCACCAAGCAATACATGTTTGAAGTTTGGAAAAGTTTCAAAGCATTAAAAATGAAAATGTATTTAGACACAATGCCACAATCAAACCTTTTTGTGGACACCCATATCCAAAATAGGGTCACAATCATCTGGTTGTAGGGCATACCCATTAATCGGTGGGTCACCTATAGGTAGAGCAGGGTCCCATCCAGACTTGGAATTTGACGTTAAGTAGAATTATTTTTTTGACAGAAGACATATTTGACAGTTGCTTACAAATCTGGCACATCAAATGTGGCAGGGATAAAGATTATTTAACCATTGATTTAACATTCAATATTTTGGGAAACTTGTCAAAACAAATTCACATGTGTAGTAACTGATATAATAACTCTTCCATACTATAGCGCATGTGGAATGGTGAATCAATGGAGTGAGTTGTCGGAGGGTGCAGTGGTCGAAATCGATGAACAGGGGGGAGTCGAAAATGGCCAAATCATTTTCCCTTTAGACTACGCCATTTCATTTCATAAACTATAACATATCGATGTTGAAAATTTTGTTCATGGCCCACCCCAAATTCCTTCAATTCCTTTTTTTAGTTAACTTTTATTGCATAAGAAGCACGTAAGCACTTATCAAATTCGAATGGTTACTCTTCATTTAAAGTTGAAGGGTATATTTTCATCTAACCCTTCAATGATGAAAAGTTGTAAAAATGGTTGTACTTCAATTTCCAAGAGTAACATAAATACGCGTTTCAAAATTAAAATTATTTTAAATAAAGTATTGCCCTTCCAATTTTTTACAATATTAAAAGTTAACACACCAACAAATAAATAAATAAATTGTAATTTCAATAGAAAATATAAATCGTCATATGTTGTAATTTAAATTGTAAAGTTCTTGTGGGTTATATGCATATTATAAAGAAAAGAAAAAAATTCATAAACACCAAGCAATACCTCTTTCAACTCTCGAAAAGTTTCAAAGCGCTAAAAATGACAATGTAAAGCTTTAGACACAATGTTGCGGTAAAACCTTTTTGTGCCACACCCATATAAGAGAGGATTTGTTCTATGCATCCATGTGATGAGTGAGCATTACAACTTAGATTCATATCTCGAGCATATTGTAATCATGCTTGACCATGGGAGTCGTGTTTCTTGTATATCTCATTAGAAAAATAAGAAATTGTCATAAACCTTGAGGCCTTTGTTGAAATGGGGTAATTGTATCAAAACACCACAAAGCCATGAAGAGAGTCGCACTTGCTTTATAGGGCTCCAGGAATAAGTAAATATAGCATGATTTCACCCATTGCTTATTAAGTAGGCTAAGATATCCATAAATTGGAGATTCCTATGGTCAAGATAAACACAAAGCTAAAGTAAATTTCTCATCAAGACCACCAAGTATGTGGTTCTTATTGAGGACATTAATTGCTCACTCTGCATTTCAAACCATGCAAAAAATGTGTGACATAGTGGATGTTAGAGCATAATCCCTATTGCATAGACCTAAGGATAACATGAATGATGCAAGGAAAATTTTAGGGATCCATACTTATCTTAAAGTGTAGAAACCTTGGAGAATCTTACTAATTCTTAAAATTTCAACCATAAAATGTTTAACGATCTTTTTGTAAAAATATTCAAATTTCTAAGGATATTGTATAATATCTAGAAAATTTTGGCGATTTTTAGAGTAAAATACCTTTATCCTATAGAATTTGGGTGAATCACTTTGGAAAAAAAAAATGGATATCGGCGAATCTGTTTTTGGAAAAAAAACATGCAAGATTAGCCCATGGGCGAAATTTAGCCACTCAAGTTTTTCATGGAATTATGTTACCTTCTCCATATCTTACTTAAGAATCCCACCTAGGCATAAAAACATTGTTCCTTGCATCGAGGCTATAAATGATACCTCGCATTGCTCTTCGGCTTGCAACAAGGCACGTGGAAAGAGATCTAAGGAGCTTTCTCAAATATTTGGCACTTAAGGCATCGTCACACTAATGTAAATGTTTTTGGAAACAATGAATGTTATGGATAAAGATACATGAAATTGGAGAAAGGGGAATGATCAAAGGAGTAAGGAATTGATGATGCAGAAAATTGAATGAACAGAATCGTGATTATCTTTGTTTTAGTTCCAATTTTAGGTTTTGTGATGCTCACAAGGTCTATTTTTCATAGGCTCATACATAAACTTGATCCAGAACATATAAGTTATCGTGAATCTCAATGGAGTTTTCCTATCCCAAACAAAATCATTAATATAATTTTGTGTGAAAAAATAAAAATACCATGCGTTATCTTTACAATGAGCTTGAAAAAACACGTATACAAGACCGCTTAATTGTTGAGAGACTTACATTGGAGTAGTAATTATGTGTTTTTTCCCTGAGTTTCTATTGCAACAATAGGGATGTCGTGAACAACATACAAAGTGGTTGAGAGGCAAATGAATGTTCCCAAATAATAATGAAATATTAGATACCAATGATATAACCAATGGAATATGTGATCATGAAGAACGAGAGATGACCTCATTCCCTTGGGTTTGGTCGATATCTATTGTTTTATCTTCAAAATTTGTCATTGAACCACACATTTCCACTGAAGTTTGCTAATAAGTTTTCAATGCCATTGCAATTTACACATGTGACCTGTGACTAATTGTTTTGGTCCTTTGCAAAGCCAAGGGAAGAGCTAAAGATAACAAAGGAAATGGCATTGTGGCACATGTGAGATCTGAACACATCAAGTATGGACATTAAATGCCATGCCAATTATCATATTGACAACGATAAAAATAAAATGCATATAACACACAAATTCAAGTGAGGATTCGTAAAGATAAGGTGTCCAAGCTTCTCTTGGAAGCTTATATTAAGTGACATCCAAAATGTTGGATATGCCAATACAGTGATAGGATTATATATGCATGAGCTTTGTGGTGGATTTTATGTTGTGGAAGGGTACACCATATACAGGAATAGATGAGAGCCAACAAAAATAGAGATGATTTTAGTCTTTAGGTGCCAAAGGCAAGTAATGGATGTTGAATCATGAATATTTTTCATGATTCACCCCCATCTTCATATAATATGAAAGGTATAATGCTCGTTGGGAATCCAAGACTTGGGAGTGAGATGGATGGGTTGTTTAAAACGAGAACCTTCTTTTGAAATTTTACAATACTTGTTGTCCTTCATAAATGTTCAATGATTTCAAAAATTTAATTTTTTTTAAGGGTGTTTTTTTAATTACCCTTCTAAGACGGATTTGAACCTCTTAGAAGGGTTGGAAAGGGTTCAACTCTGATCACCACATAAGGATAGCCTCGATTTGATTCAGTTGGATTAGGGTTTTGATTCCAATGATTTAAATGCTTTCTTTCCATTTGTTTTTGTGTCAAATGCATTAATTTCAGTGGTCATTCTCCAATCCATGGGATAATATCAAATGATTGTATCATTTTAGGTAGTTTATTATGTGATTTTTTCAAGTAAACATCGAAATTAATTGTTTATCATTTATTTTAACAAGGGAAATAGATGTAAAGCAGCTACTCCCTGCCTTAGGATTGTGTTTATGTTGTTTTTTCATGATGATAATATATTGTCATAAATAACTGAACCAATAACTTTATTTTCAATTACTATTTTATGAAACGTTGTCAATTTTTTATAGAAATTGGCATAGTGTGCAGAAGTAAGACTTATGCCGCCACTCTTTAACTAGAGAGATGTCAATTTTTAAAGATATGCTCTTACAATTATTTTTTTAGAGTAACTTTAAAGATATTGCCACGTAAGGATAGCCTCGATTTTCTTCCGTTGGATTAGGGTTTTCATTCCAATGGTTTACATGATTTCTTTCCATTTCTTTTTGTGTCAAATGAATTAATTCCAGTGGTCATTCTCCAATCCATTCATTTTAGGTAGTTTATTATGTGATTTTTTAAAGGAAACATCGAAATTAATTATTTATCATTTATTTTAACAAGGGAAATAACTGCAAAGCAGCTAGTCCCTACCTTAGGATTACGTTTATGTTGTTTTGTCATGATGATAATATATTTTCATAAATAACTGAAAATATCCTCCTCAATAAATGGCTAAAACAAGTTCTCAATCATGGGGACATATAGCAAGGACCTACTTGTGTGCTTGCTAGCTAGGGTTTCAATGATTAAGCAAAATAATAACAATGTAACAATAAATGCAAGAGATTTAACTTACAACCAGTCATTTAAGAAGTTTTGCATGAGAAATACACTTACAAATCAATGAAGAGCTTATCAAACCCTAGTTGTAAACCTTCCAATGATAGAAAACACCATAAAAATGCCAAGAATGATCCTCCACAAGAGTTGCGCCTCACTTCCAAGAGCAATAATACCAAGACAAAAGACTAAGAGAGATCTCTCACAAGAGAGTGAGTCTGTTATGTGAAAATGAGAGGCAACGTCCTCTATTTATATCATCCAAATGACCTTTAATTTTAAAATTAGGTCATTAAAACAGCCGACAAGGCTGACTTTCAATTTTGCATTGTTTTTACATTAAATGCTAAGAAATGTCATAATATGAGCTAAAAAGGAGACGGCAGGCCCCTCTGAGGGAGACGTTGGCCCTTTTTGGGCAAGCTCAGCATCCAAAAAGCAGAACGTTGGCCTTTCTAGGGCTCTTGCAAGCTGCCACACGTTCCAAATGATCCCAGCACACTGTCACACACTCCAGACAACGTCCAGCTGCCTCAGGTGACGT
Source organism: Picea engelmannii (assembly GCA_009831015.1). Lineage (NCBI taxonomy): Eukaryota > Viridiplantae > Streptophyta > Pinopsida > Pinales > Pinaceae > Picea > Picea engelmannii. Next base: position 360 of record ML821841.1, on the reverse strand, counting down.
CTTGTCCATCAAAAGCAATCATCCCATCTGTAGTGGGTGATCCCCCCTAGGTCGGGCTCTGCCAAAGTGTCCTGGGTAGGGACGTCCTTCTTCTTTCTCGTGCAATGGCTCATCACAACGTTGTCCTGTCTCTGCCATCCCAGCAACCATCTGATGGGCTCTTCATCCCCATGGAGGTCCGAACTAATCATATCCCCATGCGTACCGGTCCTCTGGCACCTGTCCGTCGGGTATGGTCCTGCACATCAAAAACTACGCCCTCCATGGGCTCCTCAGTCCTCGAGATCATAGCAATGTCAATCATATTTCATCATTAAATTTATCAAATACATGCATGAAATCCCTAGCATATCATCTAAG
>ML821839.1:110706-126246 GCA_009831015.1 Picea engelmannii | reverse complement strand
CAAAGGTCGTCTCAAGGGATAATATGCCCTAGTTGAATACAAATAACCATATCAAGTAAATATTGTAAGTTGTGTATTGAGAAAATTTCCTACTTTACTCATCATTTTCTGCAAAATCATAATCACTAGTCTCATGTTCATCACTACTCTCACTCAAGACATACAAATGTAACAAGTGAAGCCTGATTGGGTAATATGGTAGTTTGAGCACTATTAATCAATAGGATGATTTCTTTAAATTCTAAATCCTATACAACTCAATTAGGACTCAATACATGAAGGTCTAGGGTCATTTTAAAATTTCACATTCCATTAGAAATTTCCCCCCTAAATTATCTAGACACCCTTTGGATCTTTTCAATGAAGACGGGGCCAAGTGATAATATTCATACTCAAAGACAAACAACTATATTGAATAAATTGTGTACATTGTGCACTGAGAAATTTTGCTAACTCATCATTTTCTACAATATCAGAATCATTGGTCTCATTTTCATCACTACTCTCACTCAAGATGTACAATTGCGACAAGTGAAGCTTGATTAGATAATATCACAAGATTTTAGTACAATTAATCAATAGGATGACTTGAAGGTTTAAATCACCTATAGATACCCCCCTAAGGTTAGCAAAGAACTAACCCAAAGTGAGAGAGATTATGTGAGGTGACATTGGCATTTTCCCCCTAAATTATCTAGACACCCTTTGGGTCTTTTCAATGAAGTTCGGGCCAAGTGATAATATGCCATATTCAAACACAAACAACTATATTGAATAAATTTTGTACATTGTGTATTGAGCACCTTTCCTACTTTACTCATCATTTTCTACAATATTAGGATCATTGGTCTCATTTTCATCACTATTCTCACTCAAGATGTATAATTGCGACCACTAAAGCTTGATTGAATAATATCACGATTTGAGTACAATTAATCAATAGGATGATTTCTTTAACTTCCAAATACCAAACAAGTCAATTAGGAGGCAGTGCATGAAGGTTTAGGCCAATTTAATTCATTGTTCTGCAACTCTAACTGCATAAATAAGGGGATATTTCTAAGAATAAGTAGAAAATTTCTGATATTTTAGCATAAAACAACAAGCTTTATTGAAAATATGAGGTGTTACATAAACCTAAAAGTTCATAATTGAAACCATCACCTAGGGATACCCCTTGAGGTTAGCAAACCCTAAAATTTCATAATTGAAACCATCACCTAGGGATACCCCTTGAGGTTAGCAAAGCACTAACCCAAAGTGAGGAATTGTGTGATGTGACATTAGCATTTTCTCATAAGTTATCTCAATGCCTTTTGGGTCTTTTCAACAAAGGTCGTCCCAAGGGATAATATGCCCTAGTTGAACACAAATAACCATATCAAGTAAATCTTGTACATTGTGTATTGAGCAACTTTCCTACTTTACTCATAATTTTCTACAAAATCATAATCATTGGTCTCATTTTCATCACTACTCTCACTCAATACATACAAATGTAACAAGTGAAGCTTGATTGGGTAATATGGCAGTTTGAGCACTATTAATCAATGGATTTCTTTAACTTCTAAATCCTAGACAAATCAATTAGGACTCAATACATGAAGGTTTAGGGTCATTTTAAAAATTCACATTCCACTTGAAATTTCATACCCTTCAGGGTAGCTCATCTATGTTACCCACCAAATAAAAATACTATTTGACAAGACCATCTAATTCTCTTGAAGCAATGAATACCATTGCTCATAAAATGGTTGTGATAGGAAATGTTCAATTTCCATGCCCTTGTTATGTTTAAACGGTTTTCTGTGAAATCATCCAAATAGTATGCTAATGTTCATCACTCACAATAGTATGGTAATAGCATCTAAATATGCAAATGTTGTAGTGAGAACAAGGTCAGTCAATTCATCTGTAGGTACATAAATTGCTCAAATTGAGGTTATGGAATCCTCTAGATAGAAGTTTTATTTTCTTGCAAAGAAGTTAGAACCCATTTTTGTGCTAAGAGTTTGTTGATAACTCATAGCGGGAGGCATTCTCCCTAACAAGGTGGATACCTCTAATCTTGCTTGGACAAAGCAAATGACATATACAAATTATTATTCATGAAGCTTTAAACCAAAAACCCAGTCTATGTTTTGACATGATTATCACCTAATACATCAATAAGATTGAGTCGTATGATATTATAACAAACTTCTCTCCACTTACGAGAATTCGACAATAAAAAAATCTAGAGTTCCAATCGATCCAAAATTCTAATTGATTTTTTGACAATTTGGGTTGATTCAAAATTGGGCAAAACCCCGGAGGAAATTGTTCCACCATGCACAAGCATTGGATCATGGTAGAACTCTACTCATACCTTAAATTTATGTCGATTTCTTATTGAATTTATGATCGAAAAGAGGATCCATTCACTACAAGATGAGCTTACTTCCTAAGAAAGCCAATCCTTTTATCTAATACTTCCTTAAATTCTTTCCAAACTACAGAAGAGAAAAAAAAAATAAAAAAATAAAAAAAACAAACAAACAATTTTAAAATAAGATTTATTGAAAAATAATAATGATAGTGACCATGGTAATATTGCAAATTATAAGGATGCAATATAAATGTTAAGAACTATCTACCCATGTCATTTTGACACCTTGTTCTTTCTTCCGAGATATTGACAACATACACTCAAAGTTACCGGGGTGGAAAACAAATCTTAAATCATGAAGCTTTGGTACTATTCACTGAATATTTGAAGTCATGGTTAACCTTGGATGAAAATTTACTACAATTAAAAACAGATAACCATGAGAATGCCAAACAAATACAATGGTCAATCCAATACAGATGACCAATATTTATATGAAAGTATTTTCTCATGTTTAAAAAAATGTGTTTGAAAATGCTCGTAAAGACAAAACGTTTTACATGATTTCAAATAGCGAAAATTGTTTCAGTGCTATGTTTTTTTATCATGTGGCTAGATCCTGAAAATTGCTAGTAAAGACAATATGTTTTACATAACTTTAAATTGTTCGACCCATAAGAACAATATTAATCATTTTTTTACAATCACCTACAACTTCTAAGAAGAATATCCGCTTTAAAGTGTTCGACTCCTAAAGAACAATAAACATTACTTCCAATCAATTGATTCTAAGCAATTTTATTGCACTTTTTTTGGAATCGCAGAATTAAATGTTGAGATTGCAAAATGTTCAACTCCTAAAGAACAATAAATAGTACTTCCAATCAATTGATTCTAAGAAATTTTATTGCACTTTTTTTGGAATCGCAGATATTAAATGTTGAGATTGCAAAATCCAAGTATAATAAAGATTGGATTTTTTCTAAGGCATTGAATCTATTTTTCAATAAAAATTTACAATTCCAACATATCTTCTATGACGAATAATTGCTAAAAAAAACTCCAAATCATAAACATTTAGACTTCTTGTTTTTTAACAAGTTGAGTGGATAAAAACCCTACAAACATTATGCTTTGAAACATGAAGTTACATCATGTTGGTTTTCCAAAGATAAATATTAGGCAAAACAAAACAAGGGCTGCCATGCAGCTTAGTCCATGTTGGCCAAGTTTAAAAATATATAAGCAATTTAGTCCGAGATATGTTTAAACTGCAACTAGTATTGCTATTGTTTCAACTGCAAAGTCAACTCTCAATTCACTAAATTTTCTATTGAAACTACTTGGTGTCTCGCAAGTATAACTCTTTTCCGGATTGTAAGGCGAAGTGAAAGACTCGCAAATCTCAGAATCAATGGAATCGTAAGCGTTATTGGACCTATACCTATGATCGTAGTCAGTCTTGCAAGACTTGTAAGTCGTAGAAGTATGGCAATTATATGAATAAGGGGAAGGTTGCTCGTAAGCTAAAGAAATACATCGTAAGAGTAATCACAATTTAATTGCAATTTAATTGATAAATCAATTCCCATTTAACAAAGACTTTGTTGAAGAAAGAAGAAAGAGATTGTGGAGCTAATTTTGACATAAATATTTTTAATTTTGGAATAAATTTTGTAGATATTTTTTATATCAATTACTTTCTTCCTGTAAAAATTATGTTAGAAAAAATCACTTCATAATATAACACTTTTAAATTCAATATAGGTTCTTTACATTGGTTTAGGTGCCACATTTTCACACTTCATAATATAACACATTTACATTTAATATAAATTCCTTACATTGGTTTACGTGCCACGTTTCTGTTGAGTTTTGGTACCTTGGAAAGTGGTCTTCCAGTGTTATTGAGTGCCTAACACTAAAGGGGGAAAAGTGACCTTCACTCACTTTACTCTATTATAAAGTCAAAGTGAATAAATGAGCTTTTAATCATAAAGTGACTTTATTTCATAAAGAGACTTAGGGAACATAAGTTAAGGGGGAGATCTAATCTCCACCCTTGATCTTTGATGGCTAAGATCTAATCCTAGCCATTGATTCCTAGGTTATCCTAATGAGGAGGCTAAATAGAAAAAGTGAATGAGGAGGCATTTTTTATTCACTTGAGAGTTAGAGTGAAGGAGAAGAGGAGGAGAAAGAAATTTGGAGAAGGAGAAAGAGGGACACACTTGTTCAAGGAGGAAGAAGGGTGCACAATTGGAGATAGGGCACATTTCCTTGAGGAAAAGAAAGGGTGCACTAAGCAAAGAAGAAGGGGTGCACAAGCTAAGAGGAAGGGTGCACAAGTTTTACAGCAAGCACAAATCTTCAAGGAATGGGGCAGCAAAGAAGAAGGGCGTAAATCCGAAGGAGGCCACGCACTTCAAGGATAAATTTGTTGCCAATCTTGAGATCTTTTGGCTGGTGTAAATTAGGTTCCTTATGTTCATTTCTTTGTTGTAATTTTCTCTAAGAGCTCCATAATATATTTCCTCTTCAACTGGTTTTCCCCATGGGGGTTTTTCCAGGGCCATGTTGACCAAAAAATCATGAGCAAAAATTATGTGGTGTGCATGTTTATTATCAGCATTAAGTGTTAAAAATTAGAGAGGTGTATTTATTGTTTTAATGCATGTTTAAGGAGCTAATAGTGGACAACAAACTATCCTTTAATTAACCCCTAAACAACAACATTAAATGAGCTTTAAATCAGTCTTGAAGGCAGTCATAAATCTGTGAAAGAACGGGCCTATTTGTGACCATAAAACTGTCCCAAATTTTCAGGCCTGTAGTAGCCTAAAGAGCCTCAAAAATATTCATGGTATTAGAGCCAAAGGGCACAAAAGAGGGCTGATAAAGTGCAGACAGTGGACAAGTTTTTCGTCTCACCTTGGAAGCTTCAAATTCACACCTGAGATTGGTGTGTGGGTAGCAGATTCCTTTGGTCATTTTTTTATTAGTTGGAAGCCATGTTGGGTGGAGGGTTGAGGGTGGAGGATAGGCTAGTGGGGGATGTAAAATGGTCTCCATGGATGGCTAGGATAGTTTTTATTTTGGGGGAGGGTGAGCTATGGGACATTATTTAAAATCATGTGGTACCTCTTACTGATACAGTGATCTTGGCTGAGTTCAGGAAGAGGAACATCAAGGCCAAGAGGATTGTCCTAGATGCAGTGAAAGACCACATTATTCCTCATGTTTCTAGTAAGGACTTTTCATTTCATATGTGGTAGTCCTTGTGTAGTCTTTACGAGAGCCCTAACCAAAACCAGGAGATGGTGCTCCAGGAGAAGTTGAGGGGCACTAAGATGACGAAGACTAATTCAGTCACCTCATACCTCACGAGATTTTCTTAGATTCGTGATGAGTTGGCAACTGTGGGGGAGGTAGTGGATCCTTCTGAGTTGGTGAGGACAGCCTTAAATGGCTTCTCCAAACCATGGGAGATATTTTTACGAGGCATTATAGCCAAAGAGCATATGCCCAGTTGGGAGAGGCTATGGGATGACTTTGTACAGGAGGAGCTCAGGTTTGGCTTAGGATATTCTAATTAGCAACATGGTGGGAATGATGAGGGGGATATTGCTCTTTTGAAAAAGGGAAAGAAGAATACCAATAAGGGTCCCAAGGGTGGGGCCAAGAAGCAAAGGGATATGAACAAAGTTAAATGCTTTGCTTATAACAATATGGGGCACTATGTTGGGCAGTGTCCCAACAGGAAGAATAAGAAGCAGGGTGGTACAATAGCATCAATTGAGGAGGATGAGCTCGCCTCTCAATTTGAAAGGGAGATGTCCTTGATTGTCATTTTGTCTACAGTTGAGACGCCATCCGGTGTATGGTACATAGATAGTGGAGCATCCAGTCATATGTTTGGTGTTAGAGAACACTTTATTGATCTTACAGAATCTGGGATCAAATTGGAGATAGTGCTTAGGAATAACACCATAGTCGGGGCGACTAGGTGTGGCACGGTTTCCTTTCAGAGGGAGTTGAGGCCACCCATGGTGTTCAGGGATGTCTTGTGTGTCCCTGGGATGAAAAAGAACCTGATATCAGTTTCCACCATTCAGGATAGGGGATTTGAGGTGACGAGGTTCTCATTTACCCTAAGGGGTCTAGTATCATATTATCCAGAGTGATTGGGACTCGTGATGCGAAAATGTATAGACTCAATTTTCCAGCCATTACATGCTTTGGCTAGTAGCAATAGCAGCAATCAGTTGTGTGAGCTTTGGCATAGAAGGATGGCTCACTTGCATCATGGAGTTCTGAGGGCGATGAGGGAGATTGTGATAGGATTGCCCGATTTCGGCACTGAGCATCAGGAGGTATGCAGGGGGTGTTATCTTGGGAAGTACACCAAGACTGTCTTTTCGAGCAGTGACAATAGATCAACTAGTGGGATGCTTGATTTGGTACACTTTGATGTGTGTGGTCCCATGTCATCAGATTCCTTGGGTGGATGTGAGTACTATGTGAAATTTTTTGATGACCACTCTAGAAGGACCTGGATCTATTTCCTGAAGACCAAGAGTGAGGCCTTCAAGAGGTTTTAAGAGTTTAAGGCTCTTGTGGAGAACCATACAGGGAGAAGGATCAAGGTCTTGAGGTCGGAAAATGGGGGTGAGTATACCTCCATAGAGTTTAGAGACTTATGCACCCAAGAGGGTATTAGAAAACAATTGACCATTCCTTACAACCCCCAGTTGAATGGGGTTGTTGAGAGGAAGAACAAGGCTATTGTTGGTGCAACAAGTACTACAGTGTATTTGCGTAATAGGAGTCCACATAGAGCTCCAGGGAGAAAGACTCTTGAGGATGCCTTTATTGGGAGGAGGCCAAATGTTGGAAACCTTCGCATATTTGGGTGCCTGACTTTCTCTCATATTCCTTCTGAGAAGAGGACAAAGTTGGATCCCACAACGGAGAAGGGTATCCTTTTTGGATACAGTTGGGTCTCAAAGACCTACCGGATCTACATACCAACACTAAGGAGAGTTGTTTTGAGGAGAGATGTTAGATTCGAGGAGGATAGATACTTTCAGAGATATTGGGAGTTGAGAGATAGAGTTGAGGAGGTCCCACAGATGCAGGATGATACATCACAGGGACACAGCCTCGGGTTCCTATTACACCGAGTTCATGGGTGATTGATACACCCAGTACAACTATAGGATCACATGTGACTGGTACATAAACCACATGTGCACATGCTTCAGGATCTCAAACATCTAGGGTGAGATCTATGGATGAAACTGAGGGGCATGAGGGTACTGCTCCATAGGAGGTTAGTTTGGGGAAGAGGAAACCAAGATGGTTTTAGAAGACCTTGAAGGAATCCAAGGAGCTAGTTAGTGAGCCCCAAATATTGATGAGAGAGAGCAGAGCACCAAAGAGGTTTGGTTCGTACTTGGCCATGGTGACTAGCATCATAGATTTTGAACCCACTATTTTTTAGCAGACAACATACCAACATGTATGGATAGAGGCCATGCAAGAGGAGTATGATTCCATCATGCGGAATGATGTGTGGGAGGTGGTTCCTAGGCCTGAGGGGAAGTCATTGATGACTTCCAAGTGGTTGTACAATATTAAGTATGTTGCAGATGGCAGCATTGAGAAATACAAGGCTCGATTTGTTGCAAGAGGATTCTCTCAAGTTGAGGGGATGGACTATGGTGAGACATTCACACCATTTGCAAGATATACTTCCATCAAGAGAATTATGGCCATTGCAGCAGAGATGGGTTGGAAGATCCATCAGATGGATGTGAAGAAGGAATTTATCAATGGTCTTATAGAGGAGGAGGTATACATTGAGCAACCAAAAAGGTTTGAGGTGTTTGGGAGAGATTCCCACGTGTGCCTTTTGAAAAATGCAATGTATGGTCTGAAGCAATCTCCACAAGCTTGGTATTCCAGGATTGATTCTTACTTGCTGCAAATGGGATTTGAGAAGAGTGAGGCGGATCTGAATCTCTACTACATTCTTTGTGGAGAGGATACTCTCATTCTTATCCTATATGTTGATTACTTGTTTATCACTGGAGGGGAGGAGCTCATAGTTGATTGCAAGAGAGGTCTTGCTTCAGAGTTTGAGATGAAGGACATAGATTGATGCATTATTTCTTGGGCATGGAGGTTTGGCAAGAGGATGGGCACGTCTTTCTGGGACAAGGGAAGTATGCAATTGATATTCTAAGCAGATTTCAGATGGAGGATCGCAGACGCGTGTCTACACCTATGGTCACTAACTGGAAGAAGCTTAGTGCTTCTGAGTTTGAGTTGGTGGATGCCACGAGATATCGTCAATTGGTTGGTTCATTGATGTATCTGGTCAACACTAGACCATTTTTTTTTTTTTGAACACTCTCAATCAGTATATGGTGGTGCCTAGGAGAGTGCACTTAATAAAACATGTTTTGAGGTACATAGAAGGGTGAGTGGAGTATGGTTTGGACTACGTCAGAGGTGATGGGGTCATGTTGATTGATTATACAGACTCAAACTGGGTAGGATGTGCAGTTGACAGGAAGAGCACTTCAAGGTGTTGTTTCATGTTGGGATCAGCAGTTGTTTTCTGGTTCAATAAAAAATAGAGGTCAGTGGAACTGAGTTCTGCTGAGGCAGATTATATGGTAGCTAGTTAGGCCAACTGCAAGGCAAGTTGGATTTGCAAGTTATTGGTTGGCCTATTTTGTCATCAGTTGAGGCCTACAGTGATTCACAGTGATGATCAGAGTTGTATCAAACTCTCTAAAAATCCAGTCTTTCACGACAACTCAAAGCACATAGATATCAGATACCACTTCATCTGTGATTGGGTTCAGAGAGGAGCAGTTCAGCTTGAGTACATGTCTACTGATGAACAGATTGTAGACATTCTCATGAAGTCTTTTCCAAGGGGAAAGCATGTCTACTTCAGAGATAAGTGATATATATGTGTTTTGAGTTGTCGTGAAACACTGAATTCTCAGAGAGTTGTATCAAACTCTCTGAGAATCCAGTCTTTCAGGACAACTCAAAGCACATAGATATCAGATACCACTTCATTTGTGATTGGGTTCAGAGAGGAGCAGTTCATCTTAAGTACATATCTATTGATGAACAGATTGAAGACATTATCATGAAGTCTTTTCCAAGATGCAAGCATGTCTACTTCAGAGACAAGATGGGAATGGTGAAGAAAACTTTCCTCAATAAGAGGGAGTGTTTGGTTTTGGTACCTTGGAAAGTGGTCCCCTAGTGTTATTGAGTGTTTAACACTAAAGGGGGGGAAGTGAGCCTCACTCCTTATTTTCATTTCTTTGTTGTAATTTTCTCTAAGAGCTCCATAATATATTTCCTCTTCAACTGGTTTTCTCCATGGGAGTTTTTCTATGGTCGTGTTGACCAAAATTTCATGAGCAAAAAAAAATTGTGTGCATGTTTATTATCAGCATTAAGTGTTAAAAATCAAAAAGGTATATTTATTGTTTTAATGCATGTTTAACGAGCTAACAATGGACAATGAACTATCCTTTAATTAACCCCTAAACATCAACATTAAATTAGCATTAAATCAATATTAAAGACAACCATAAATCTGTGAAAGAACAGGCCTATTTGTGACCATAAAACAGTCCCAAATTTTCATATCTGTAGCAGCCTAGAGCCTCAAAATTCTTCAATTTCCACTCTACATGATATAACACATTTGTATTGAATAGAAATACCTAAATTACAAGTCAATAAAAATACCTAAATTACTGTTAAAATTCATTGAAATTCGTGACGCAATTATCTTGTACAAATTAAAGCGTTCAATTTTCCCAGAAGTGTTCTACGCGAGAACATGTGATGACTAATGAGATAAGCAGCATGTTATCACTTTAGATAATAAAAATGATACCTCTGAATGCATGAAAAACCATTCCAACATTGAGTGGTTACCTTTGACAAGTGTTATCACACATTTTGAAGCAATGCATGTGTCTTCAACTCACAGAAAATAACATGCTTTCAACACTTGCTACAATGATGCTTTTTTTAATTAGTCATCTCATAGTTGGTACAAATGCAAAACGAGTATCTAGATGAAAGACAGATTTTTTTTGGAACGACCATAATTGTGAAACCACTTTTACAACTCCTCCAACGAAGGGGCATCTTCTTCCTCTTTTGCATGTGCAGCACATTGTTTCCCCTCACCTGAAATCTAAAATCTGGTGTGCAATCTTAATTGGTATCGTTCTCTGAGCGAAACTGGTTTTTTTCAACATTATGATTCGGTGAAACATGAACCATTTTGGCACACGTACATCATTATTTTACCTTTATCACTAGAGAAACATGAACCATTTTTGCACATGTAAGGCATTCTTATAGATTCTACTTAAATAGCTTGAACGACAATTAGGTTACAATTATAGGGGTGGTTGTTACAATTATAGGGGTGGTTCCTTCAAGGAGGAACAAAGCAGTTAACTGGATAAAAACAAATTTTCCACTAAAAATGCTAAGCCCCTACTATATAGGTTTTTATTTTGGACCTCTCTTATCATCAGGGTAAATGCATGATTGTAGAGTCTGATCAAATTTGTAGATTAACAGCTTTTTGAAATTTGTGGGTATTGATATTGAATCCCTTTATAGCCATGGAAGGAAATATACAGCACAATTTTGTGATCTGTGTATACAGATTTGTCTTATTTCATGTGAAGGGCCTCGTGAAAATGTCTTATGCTTATCTCTTCAAGTAAATAATTATCGGAGATACAGGTCAGGATTGGATGTCCATATGGAATTTCAATGTATTTTTTGCATGTTTGTGGTTGAATTTTAGTCCTTTGATGCTTAAGGTAGAAAATTGAAATTTTTGCACCAAAGATGTAGATAACCCATCTAGAATATCATAATTTTGGTGGGGTTTCTATATGTGTGTGTTTCTTAAGAGTATCATGGAAGAAATGGTATGGGACTACACAATTTTGATGGTTTTCAATTCAGCATTATGTTATCCCATAAACTTTCAAAGTGATGGCATCTCATTAAAGAGTAATTGATGGAAAAATTTCAGGCCTTGGAGATAATTGAGAGACTATAGAAATGTAGAGGATCATCGAAGATGAATATGTAGTGGTCTCCTTCCATCAGCAGAATGGAAATTCTCTCAGGTTTTTCACAAGAACTCAACTTGCGTAGATATGTAAGTAGTGGCATTTTTTTGACAGTTTGACATTTGTAAAAATGGATGACTCATTTTTCTGCTCAAGGTGGATTCCTTGTTGAGATGAAGGATTTAATTTCCAAAATCGTAGTGCTTCCTAGTCCCATGGTTGCATGTTGAAACCACCAATTAATAATCTCGTCGCAAGTATGTAATACCCATGTTTCACCCAGCTTGTAATTAATCATTAATTAAAATCACCATGTTATGGCATGCGAACAATGTAAATGTATTATTGTTTAGATTGTCAATAATTGGTTGTGGGGTTGAAGCCTTGAAGTATTGGCCATGATATAGCTAGAAGAAAGAATGAGGGAACAGTAGAGAGGGTTCATTATGTCAAAATGACCTAAATTCTCTTTGTTAAAATAATAATCATCATCCTGATCCCAAGGAAGAATCAGTTAATGAAAGAAGGATTGGTGGTTGAACAATCAACTAACCCCATGAATGGAAGCATGGAGAGTCTGGCTGAGGAGACAAAAAATTGTCAGCCCGAAGTACCACAAAGCACAGTTTCCTGCAGGCCTAGATTGACCCGAGTTCTTTCTGACATAAGGAATAGGACAGGTCCAGAACCTCCCTTGGGAAAAGGGGAGAGGGTGTGCAAGAGAATATATATACAAGAGAAAGAAAGAGAGCAAGGGGGAGGATCTCTAGTTGAGGAGAAAAACCGAAAGACTAAGCTTCTCTCGTTATTAGAGAGAACCCAGAAAAACATGACCTGAGCAGAAGGTTGCAAGATTGATGATGAGGGAGCATCTGATAAACCTCGCAAAAGTTGCGATAGAGAAAGAATCTATGAGAAGCTGCAAAATTTCCCTAATGATATCATGGCTTGGCATGGGGGTGGTGTCACATACCCACTACTCAAAATCAAACTTTTTCCATTGATTTCCCAACAGTCGGAATCCCCGAAGTCCTACGGGGCTTAGCACAGGCTAGCTCTTTCCTTTTTCCACCTCCATGTGGTTATAGTTCACGATTATGAGCCGAATCAGCATGGCGTCTTTTCGCACTTCGCGACTCAGTGCTACCAGAATGTCGAGTCTCTCGACATTGCAAACCTTGAAGCTTCCGAGGTCTCCAACGTTTCCCTCCCAAGGGAGATCAACCTTCCGCACATGACCCTGTATTTCCCAGAGTCAAATTCGGGTTTCAAAGTTTCTTCTTTTCTGATGCCGAGAGTTCTTGACCTCTCGATCTCCCGAACTCCGATGAGCCAACTCCTCGTCTTTGGCCCTTAGCCCCTTCTGGCTAGATTCTTGGTCCACATGACCACTATCCTCATGACCACAGCCCTATCTCCTATCGAGGTTTCAGACATCGCAATGATGAACCGCAAGGACACCTTGTCCACGGGATTCCTGATATCCCAATCCCCGATTGTCCTACTTGACGTTAGCTAGGCCCCACAACAACAGAGCTTTCTCCCCCTGGTCGAGGTTTCGGACTTCGCGATTCCAAGTTGCAATGACTTCTTGTCCACGGGATTCCCGATATCACGACTCGCAATTTCCCGATTGACGATTCTCCTTTCGGGGCTTCTCCTGGAGGCCCCGATCACTGCCACGCGTCCCCTCAAGATGGACGGTCCTGATCGCCTCTCACTGTTTCGCGACTTCGAATGCTCCAGAAGTCTTGTCCTTGAGACTTGCGAAACGCCGAACTCCGATGCACCGATTTGTCCTTCTATCGGGACTTTCCCCGATAGTCGGGATCTCCGCCACGTATCCCCAACTGATGGATGGCCTTGATCCAATCTCGTTGTTTCAAGACTTCAAGTGTCCCGACTTCCACGACCTCGAGAACTCCAATATTTTGAGTGTCGATATCCCGATGTGACGTCAGCTAGGCCCACAACACAGATCTCTCGCCCTTTCGCCACTTGTGAAGTCGAAAGACTTCCTCTTCCAACCTCCGATGCCCGAGTCCTAGATGTGGTTAGTCTCATGAGACACGTCCACTCCCAAACGAACAGTCCAGATCAAATCTCGCTGATTCGGGGTTCCTGGTGTCGAGTGACTCTCCTCACGTCCTCAATATCCCCGATATCCACTCTGATACCGCTTTGTCAACTCGAATCCCCGGTATCCGAAATACCGATGGACTCTCGATCCCCGCCACGTGTCCTTCACGGATGGACGGTCTAGATCTATATCGGGATTTTTACCAAGGAGTGTCACGTTATTTTGTCATCAGGACTCTCGAAACCCCGAACTCTGAATCCCCGATACCGACTCCTCTCTCGTGACTTTCGCCCTTGTTCACGAGGGCTTAACCCTCATGCACCTCCTAACGGATCCAACGGCTATCGGGCTCTCTAGCTAAGATCCAATGACTCAGATCAATCCCACGCCATGTACTCTCTCACTGCTCTCTGGATGGAAAAAGAAACCAATGGTCCAGATACTCCCATGGACCTTGGGGATCTACGGTTCCGATTTCCTCGCTATCCCCGAAGATAGAGGGAAAAGGGGCAAGGTATGTAACACCCTTGTTTCATTCGTCAATCTAACGGTCGTGAATGACCATGGGTCTTCCGACGAAATCTCGTCTGTCGATCGATACTTATCCCTACGCTGCTACTTCGGGATTTTAAGAGGGTCGTTCCTCCTCGTACAGGGTTGTTAAGACTTGCACTTCAAGTCCTTTTTCCAAGCTCTTGGTAAACCTTTCCAAGGAGGAAAAATCTCTGTGAAGAGATCTATTCCGGGGCACTCCTCTCACTACTCTCTGGATGGAAAAAGAAACCAATGGTCCAGATACTCCCACAGACCTTGGGGATCTACGGTCCCGATTTCCTCGCTATCCCCGAAGATAGAGGAAAAAGGGGCAAGGTATGTAACACCCTTGTTTCATTCGTCAATCTAACGGTCGTGAATGACCATGGGTCTTCTGACGAAATATCGTCTGTCGATCGATACTTATCCCTACGCTGCTACTTCGGGATTTTAAGAGGGTCGTTCCTCCTCGTACAGAGTTGTTAAGACTCGCACTTCAAGTCCTTTTTCCAAGCTCTTGGTAAACCTTTCCAAGGAGGAAAAATCTCTGTGAAGAGATCTATTCCGGGGCATTCCGGGAGACAGACAAGGGGAAACAAATTCCCAAGGACGGACTGGAAGCTTGACTTGGTTCAATTCATGCATAATTAAATTCATTTATCAACATCAGCCATGCGTGGTCTTTCTGTTAGAAGCATATATCTATTATTTCTTATCAAAACACTGCACAGACATTCTTATACTGTAATCGTTCACAATTTCACAGTTCTATGAGCATACATGTCAGTATATGAATTTCAAGATGCAATATGTAAAACACTTATCAGAAATGACACCAGAAGTGAGTGCAACTGCTGAGAGGGGTGCTCGTTTCCACCCAACCGTAGGCGTAGCGACTCCCAACGGATTTACCACTAGACACCCCCGAGCTGAGACCACGATGTTGTGAGACTGCGTCTCTCTGTCCGCTAGTGACCAGGAGCGAAGGTTGCAATCCTTCCTCTCTGCTATCACTCACTCTGTGTAATGCCAGAGTTCCCCTCGCGTCTGCCCCCAATCGCTTCTACCATCCACCTTATCCTCTTGCGAGGTTGTGTGTGGCACGATTACCCTCGCGCTGATCATGCCTGATGGCTTTACAGATGGGCAGTTCACCATCCCATCCCTCATTAAGCCATCCGCCTACCAGCCTGCGAGACATTAAATTTGGGGCCAGCGAGCCGCTTTTGGTTCTCCAGGCCAGTGGAGTCCAAATACGGTATTCATTCTCGATGGAAGTTAACGCCACCTTTTCAGGTGCCTTCCACCGCCATCGTGGTCTCTTTTCTGCACATCCCCTCTCAGCAGTCCTGCAATAAATTCAAAATGTTATTCACATTCATTGACCTTTTCCTCAAGGTCCATTTACATCACAT
>ML821839.1:93003-107166 GCA_009831015.1 Picea engelmannii | reverse complement strand
CTAAGGGTGCCATCCTTCTTTTTCACAAACAGGACTGGTGCTCCCCATGGGGACACGCTGGGTCGAATATAACCCTTATCCATCATCTCTTTCAATTGCAATTTGAGTTCAACTAACTTAGGTGTGCTCATCCGGTAGGGTGTTCTTGACACCAGCACTGCTCCTGCTGCGAGTTCTATCGAGATGTCAATGTCTCTTCTCGGAGGTAGACCCGATACCTCTTCCGGAAACACATCTCTGTATTCCCTCAGGATAGGGTGATCGTCAGGGCTTGATTTAGCACCTTGGATTGTTTTTAACACCTGTATTGCATATAGGGGACACCCCTTTCGACAATACTTTCTCATTTGCAGGGCTGATATTTGTCTCACCGAGACCGGTTTTCGGATCCCTTGGAGGGTTATCCTTTTTCCTTCTTTGCTCACACATTCTAAGGTTTTATGGTAACAGTCCATTTTGGCTTTATGGGCGGCCAGCCAGTCCATACCAATCAACATATCGTACGATCCCAGGGGTAATACATTAAGGGTTGCTTGGGTGGGGAATTCACCCAACATTAATTGGCAGGCTGGTATGACCTCTACTACCTTTCTCTTGGTGCCAATGGCTAACTGTACCAACCATGGCTTGGTTTGCTTCTGTGGTTGTAGTTTACACTTATCAATAGCTCTAGGGGCGATATAACTCAAATTTGAACTAGGGTCAATCAAAACAGACACTAGATGGTTGAAAATCATACCTTCTATTTGCACCATTGAAGCTTGGTGGTCAACTTGGTTATTATCCAAGGCTGCATAAATCTGTGGCACAGTCCTTGCCACATCATTGACTGTGGTAGCTTCCTGCATGTTATAAACTTTCCGACTATTCTGTTGTCGGTGTGGACAGTCTCTCAGGAGATGCTCTTCTCCGCAGCCCCAACATTTTAGAGGTTCTTTCTTTGGGTTATTAGTTTTCACTGGTATAGGTCCAGAAGTTTTATTTCCATCCACCGAGGGAAAGTTCTGTTGGAGTACACTCTGGGTTGGAAAGTTCATTCTGGGGTTCTTTTTGTAGTTTTTAAATCCTGAGGATTTGCTCCCCTTTTTCTGAAATCTCGAACCACTCTTCTGTTTCCAGTCTCCACGAGACTCTTCCCGATGTCCATATTGTTCATGACAATATGTTGCCTTTCGTATAGTGTCTTCTAAGGTCTTTGGCTCATCAAATTCGATTCGGTTCTGGTATTCCTTGGGTAACCCACTGATGAAGCGTTGTGCCTTCGCCTTCTCTGCTTTGATGTAGGGTACATATCTCAATAAGTCGAGGAATTTGTTGACATATTCCTCCATAGTAAGTTGTCCCAGTTTGAGTTCATAAAACTCTTTAGCCTTCTCGTCGAAATATCTTTCCAACAAATACTTCTTCCGGAAGTACTTCTCAAACCGTTTCCAAGACAGGTCCTCTTCGCGGACCCCTTTCATATTCTTAAGGTCTTCCCACCAGATGGAAGCCTTTCCATTCAGATTGAAAATGGCCACTCGAGCCTTCAAATTCTCTGAAAAATCATGGACTCTGAAATATTTTTTCAGTCCAAGTAGCCAGGCCTCGGCTTCCTCTCCCTTCTTTATCTCACCGTCGAAGGAGAGAGGTTTGGCCTTTCTGAATTCCAAATTTATGACTCTTGGAAGTCTTTTGCTTCTTCTGTTTTCTGCAAGAATAGGAACTGGTCCTGCTGCTGGAAGAGACTTTTGAATCGCCAGCTTCTTTCTCAGTGGAATCATCTGGCACTGGTCCTTTACCTCTGGGGTGAACCTTTCTTGATGTGCTTCTCTCAGTATGGCCACTAACACGACCATGATTCTGCATCTCAGGTTCATGCTGCATTTGTCACTGTAGATCGGATAAGCTCTGCAGTAGAACTGCATTAATTTCAGTTTGCTTTTCTTGTTCTTTCATCATCCTTTCATTGTCGGCCTTGCAGCTTTGCAATTCAACCATGAGACTCCTCACAGTATCGACTAGGTCTGGAGGGGTTCCTATTGCTCTTCTTTCGTCAGACTCTTCGTCTCTGGAGGGGTAACCATACTCTGCGTCTATAGATTCTCGCGGCTGATCGTCCGCTTGAGTGAAAAGACAAACGCTAGTTATTAGTCAAGAGTTGAACACATTTTTATAATTTGCATAATTTATAACACTTTCACATGCATACACAGTCGGGTTCTTGTCTTCAAGAGTTTTTTTTTTTTTTTCAATTCTGGGCAAGAGAGTTTCGTTAGGGGGTTACTCCTCGTAGGAGTACTTCGAACGAAGCTTATGCGTAACTCGTGAATGAGCCCAATCAGGCCGAGTGTTGTAACCATGCTCTGATACCACTTTGTCACATACCCACTACTCAAAATCAAACTTTTTCCATTGATTTCCCAACAGTCGGAATCCCCGAAGTCCTACGGGGCTTAGCACAAGCTAGCTCTTTCCTTTTCCACCTCCATGTGGTTATAGTTCACGATTATGAGCCGAATCAGCACGGCATCTTTTCGCACTTCGCGACTCGGTGCTACCAGAATGTCGAGTCTCTCGACATTGCAAACCCCGAAGCTTCCGAGGTCTCCAACGTTTCCCTCCCAAGGGAGATCGACCTTCCGCACATGACCCTGTATTTCCCAGAGTCAAATTTGGGTTTCGGAGTTTCTTCTTTTCTAATGTCGAGAGTTCTTGACCTCTCGATCTCCCGAACTCCGATGAGCCAACTCCCCATCTTTGGCCCTTAGCCCCTTCTGGCTAGATTCTTGGTCCACGTGACCACTATCCTCGTGACCACATCCCTATCTCCTATCGGGGTTTCGGACATCGCAATGACAAACCGCAAGGACACCTTGTCCACGGGATTCCCGATATCCCGATCCCCGATTATCCGACCTGACGTCAGCTAGGCCCCACAACAACAGAGCTTTCTCCCCCTGGTCGGGGTTTCAGACTTCGCAATTCCAAGTTGCAATGACTTCTTGTCCACAGGATTCCCGATATCCCGACTCGCGATTTCCCGATTGACGATTCTCCTTTAGGGACTTCTTCTGGAGGCCCCGATCACTGCCACGCGTCCCCTCAAGATGGACGGTCCTGATCGCCTCTCGTTGTTTCGCGACTTCGAATGCTCCAGAAGTCTTGTCCTCACGACTTGCGAAATGCCGAACTCCGATGCACCGATTTGTCCTTCTATCGGGACTTTCCCCGATAGTCGGGATCTCCGCCACGTATTCCCAACTGATGGACGTCCTTGATCCAATCTCGCTGTTTCGAGACTTCAAATGTCCCGACTTCCATGACCTCAAGAACTCTGATATTCCGAGTGTCGATATCCCGATGTGACGTCAGCTAAGCCCACAACACAGAGCTCTCGCCCTTTCACCACTTGTGAATTCAAAAGACTTCCTTTTCCAATCTCCGATGCCCGAGTCCTAGATGTGGGTAGTCTCGTGACACGCGTTTGCTCCTAAACGAATGGTCCAGATCCAATCTCGTTGATTCGGGGTTCTTGGTGTCGAGTGACTCTCCTCATGTCCTCGATATCCCCGATATCCACTCTGATACCACTTTGTCAACTCGAATCCTCGGTATCCGAAATACCGATGGACTCTCAATCCCTGCCACGTGTCCTTCACGGATGGACGGTCTAGATCTATATCGGGATTTTTACCAAGGAGTGTCCCGTTCTTTTGTCATCAGGACTCTCGAAACCCCGAACTCCGAATCCTCGATACCGACTCCTCTCTCGTGACTTTCGCCCTTGTTCACAAGGGCTTAACCCTCATGCACCTCCTAACGGATCCAACGGCTATCAGGCTCTCTAGCTAAGATCCAACGACTCAGATCAGTCCCACGCCGTGTACTCTCTCACTACTCTCTGGATGGAAAAAGAAACCAATGGTCCAGATACTCCCACAGACCTTGGGGATCTACGGTCCCGATTTCCTCACTATCCCCGAAGATAGAGGAAAAAGGGGCAAGGTATGTAACACCCTTGTTTCATTCGTCAATCTAACGGTCGTGAATGACCATGGGTCTTCTAACGAAATCTCGTCTGTCGATCGATACTTATCCCTACGCTGCTACTTCGGGATTTTAAGAGGGTCGTTCCTCCTCATACAGGGTTGTTAAGACTCGCACTTCAAGTCCTTTTTCCAAGCTCTTGGTAAACCTTTCCAAGGAGGAAAAAACTCTGTGAAGAGATCTATTCCAGGGCATTCCGGGAGACAGACAAGGGGAAACAAATTCCCAAGGACGGACTGGAAGCCTGACTTGGTTCAATTCATGCATAATTAAATTCATTTATTAACATCAGCCATGCGTGGTCTTTCTGTTATAAGCATATATCTATTATTTCTTATCAAAACACTGCACAGACATTCTTATACTGTAATCGTTCACAATTTCACAGTTCTATGAGCATACATGTCAGTATATGAATTTCAAGATGCAATATGTAAAACACTTATCAGAAATGACACCAGAAGTGAGTGCAACTGCTGAGAGGGGTGCTCGTTTCCACCCAACCGTAGGCGTAGCGACTCCCAGCGGATTTACCACTAGCCACCCCCAAGCTGAGACCACGATGTTGTGATACTGTGTCTCTCTGTTCGCCAGTGACCAGGAGCAAAGGTTTCAATCCTTCCTATCTGCTATCACTCACTCTGCGTAATGCCAGATTTCCCCTCTCGTTTTCCCCCAATTGCTTCTGCCATCCGCCTTATCCTCTTGCGAGGTTGCGTGTGGCACGATTACCCTCGCACTGATCAGGCCTGACGGCTCTACAGATGGGCGGTTCACGATTCCATCCCTCATTAAGCCATCCGCCTACCAGCCTGCAAGACATTAAATTTGGGGCCAGTGAGCCGCTTTTGGTTCTCCGGGCCACTGGAGTCCAAATACGGTATTCATTCTCAGTGGAAGTTAACGCCACCTTTTCAGGTGCCTTCCACCGCCATCGTGGTCTCTTTTCTGTACATCCCCTCTCAGCAGTCCTGCAATAAATTCAAAATGTTATTCACATTCATTGACCTTTTCCTCAAGGTCCATTTACATCACATATTCATATTTATGAGTTTGCCATAGTTCTTGGCCAGTCCAGTTATATTTACAAGCTGGGGAAAACAGGGTGTTACAGGTGGCCAGAGTGCTAAGAATGAATGCCTCTAAGCCTATGGTTGGGTAGAAAGGCGAAAGCCCACAGTCAGTTGGTTGGTGATCGACTATAATAGATAAGTAATTCATATACCATGTATATTAGAATTGAAATAATGGTTGGATGTCTGTGGTTATGATTAAAACCTTACATTGTTTGATCAATCATTATAAATGCTTATTGTTTTTTTGTAAGTCCATGTATTTGCATGGTCTTTGTTCTCTTCGGCTTAGCAGCAAGGGAATCATTATACATGGGTATTCAAATGAATATAGGAATAGGTTACGGTTCATGTATTGGTCGAGAAATATATTTCCCTATTTTAGAACTTAAGTTCTGTGAATGGAAGGCGCTCCCTTCAAACCATCAATCTGTGTGATCGAGGACTCATGTCCACGACCCTAAACTAAATAATGGCCAAGAGTAGAGTGTACTACCTCGAGGCTTGTCTGAGAATCCATATGACCAAGACCAGCTTGGAACCCTTCACTAGGTCTGAAAGGAACTAAGCTTTTCTGGCTTCGAAACTCTGGGAGTTCAGGGCTCTGGGACTCAATGACCTCACAACCTCCAAAACCAACCGAAAGAAACCACTGGTTCGGTTACCAGTGAAGTTGACCGACATCTGGTGGTTTCCCTAACCATGAGCATGGGATTTGTCCCACTATTAAACCCTGACTCACTTATCGGTCGCGAAGTAACGCGATTCGTACATTTGAGGGTACTCAAGAGCCTCCCTGACCATTGGATCTACATCGTGGTCTGTCTAACGTTGACCACTTCGGGAGAACAACGATGTCATAACACCAAAACCCTCGAACGTCGAAGTTGTGAACTAACGTGGACCGTGGATCTAAGGATCCTTCGGGACCCTTCTCGATCGTTAGATCGATCCTAGTGAAAGGATAGCGTAAAGTACTCTGGAAAATTCCTACTTCGGGAGGTTTGACATGATGGTGAACGAGAACATCGTCGAAGCGTAGAAGGCCGGAGTGACGTGGCATGCTAATGTCACCTAGGGTGATGTGTACCGATAGTAGGTGTGCCACGTGTCATCCCGATTTGGGACCTTCACAAACCTTATGTTCCAAATAGACCTTGACATGTGCCACCAGTTGATTGGGCCACGTGTCACCTTTGTCTTCTGCCAAATGTCTTCTGTTGGATCTACGTCGTGGTAAGTCTGGCATTGACCACTCTGGAAGAAAGGGAGTGTGGAGTGGGTAGAACACCTGAATGTCGAACTCGCAAAGTGACGAGAGCCATAGACCCAAGGATGCTTCAGGACCTTTCTTGGACATTGGATCTAGACTGTGGTCAGTCCGGCGTTGACCAGTCCGAGAGCAAAGAGGAATTTACATAGTGGATTCTTCGAACGTCGAAGTTTTGAAGTAACGAAGTCCATAGATATATGGATCCACATAAACACATCTCGACCGTGAGATCTAAGGGGAGTTAGAAGGTTGTCAATCTGGAGTGACGTGGCACACACATCACCCAGGGTGACGTGGACCCACGTCCAACGTGCCATGTGTCACCTTGATTTGTGTTTTTCGCAGACCTTATGTGCCCATTAGTATGTGACATGTGTCACCCACTGATGGGTCCACATGTCAGCTCTGCCTTGTCACGCGTCACCCCCCTGGCACATATTTGCTTAGCCTATTCACGAGTGGAGTACTCGGTACCCACCTATCCTTGCCTCTGCATTTAATACACCATCACGTGTAAGGGTGGACCCTTCGAGATTCCGAGACTTCGGAACTCTGGAGGTTTGGGGCGTAGTATCTTAGATAAGCCCAAAGGGCTGAAGGTCAGAGCCACATGGGAATATTTCAAGGTCCTTCAGGAGTTCGATATTTCAGGACTCTGGAGGATATGCGCGTAGAAAAAAGAAGGGGTGTTTAGTGTCGAAGCATCGAACGTCAGATTTCCCTTAATCTTTTGTTAAACGAGGATGAAGTTTCGTCGTTGGATTTGACAGTGTATGGACTTCCACCATAGATGTAGGAACGTTAGGGAATCTTCGGTACTTCAGGGAACTTGGGATGGTACAAATGAGACGGACCTACGTGGGTGTCATGTGGCCCTTGACTAATAACGCCCAAAGATATTTGCAAGGGCGTATCTCCCAATTCAGAGCTCGGATTTGAGCAGGGTAGTAGTTGTTAGATAGCTCTTGATGAGAAGAAGAGGACAGAGATCCTAGGGAAAGGATTCAAGATGATTAAGGAAAGTGGAATTTTGATGCCCCACCCCTAAAAAGGGTACTTAGGGGTTGGGTGTGTTACAAATTGGTATCAAAGCATGGAAACAACACTTGGCATGCTTGAGGCTCACAAAAGAGTCAAATAATTATTTTATTTCTTAGAAAAAATTAAGGGAGAGGGCACCCTGCCCTACCCTATCTAGCAAAGCATGATTCAAACGCAGGCCTGGATGGGCTGAAGAACAGTCATAAGACTAGTTTACCAAGGCTAAGATGAGCATGTTGAGAATATTAATGTCGTATGGAAATTATCTACATAGGTTTCTTAAGGAGAAGGATGCAGATTAAAATTCAGTTGGGATTTTACTCAACAAGATTGAATCATACTAGACTATGGCAGAAGAAGCCTATAATTTCTTTTGGGAAATGATAGCCAGTCCTACAAAAGTGGGACTATGTCGAGGGGTATTAATAATAAAACTTGGATGAAAATGGCATAATCATGTTCTAAGGAATACTTGAGTCCGAAGGGGAAATGGATTGAATAGGTGGCAGGAATTGCCTAAAAAGTAGGCTTATGAAGCCTCTATTAAATTAAAAATGTTGATTAAATGGAGGATTTGGAATTGGGAGAACAATCCTCCATGTCTAAAGGCCTCCTTGGAGTAGGTGAGATCAATTTAATTGACCTGTTACAACAGAAATACTTACTTCTAGGGTAATCCCTCTTTGCAAAATAAAAGAAGTCATGAGGACCAAGAATGGACCTCATGGAAGAAGTGAAATGACTTGAGCAAGTTCAAAAGCTCGTGGTTGTGCTAGGGAAGTGTGTACCCCTACTAACTAAGGGTAGGTCTATACATGAAAATGCAAGAGGAAAGTAAGTGGAACCCGTTTGCACTGCAGAAATGGGTATAATGCTTGGTGCATGAAGATATGATGAAATGCATATTGAAAAGATAGAGCATGCATATGACATGCATATATACTTATTATAGTTTGTCATTCAATGTAAAATATGGTGATTTCATAGATCATATGATTAGTGATGATCAAACTATGGAAGCATAAGTAAAAGGTTGATGATGTTGAGTGCATAGTGCCTTATGAGGATAAGGTGGGAAGATTAATGAAATGTTGATCTTGGATGTGGTAGAGGAAGTGTTGGGGCACTTCTAGATTACCAATGGGTCAGGTTGACATCCAGAGGTGGATGGTGTCCATATAAGGTATGGTTTGGTATACTTAAAATCATGGTGAGAGGGAATCTAGAAAATGATTCCCTTGATAAAAATGTATGTTAACCAAAAATGGTTTGAGGCATGAAAGAGAAGCTTGATAAGTTGTCTTGTTTCCTTGGGAATTGTTGGAGTTGCCCAGAAAATATCTCTGGGTTGTTGAATAATTTTATAATACCAGAGGCAATAATACTTTCTTGTTGATTGGTGTCCTATGGAAAGAGGGACATAGTTATGACTATGTATGTTAAACTTTCCATGTGGATATCATGTGAATGACTGCAAGCTCTCAACTAAGAGGGAAGCCCAGTGTTGAGTGTCCTTATGAGACTTGTTATGAGAATGGCAGTAAGATCCTTGGGAGAAGGATCTGGAAGTATGATGTATCCATATCTATGAATTACATGGAAAGGGGATAAGCAATGAGCTTGCATGATGAATGTTCGGATATGTTTGTATATGCTTGAGTGCATGGATCTAATGCATTGTCAAGTTTCTTGATATGGAGATTGATTTTAAGACCAAATAGATATGAGTGAATGATATTAAATGTGCAAGTGATGCACATGTATGATGCAAGAGTAAATGAGCAAGGATGCTCAATTGTCAAGATAAGAGGAAAAATAATTATGTCTTTGAGGATCGCATGAGAATGATTGTGAATAATCATGAGTTGAATGATTTTAAAGTAAAGATGTATGTGAGCTGTGAAATATACCTATGGTAGTTACACATAGGCTTATGATTATGTATATGGTTAAGTACATCGTGGATGTAAGTTCACAAAACAAGGAATATGTGTGGATAAATAATCTAGATGCATAACAAAGATGCAGGTTTATATTCCTTATAGAAATATTTGGTACATAGCTAAAGATAACTCAAGGTTGAGGCCATCAAATATAGTGATGGATATGCAATAAGAAAGTTGCATGCCAAAGGAGTTTCCTATGGAGGAACTGTGTGAAGACTCTGTCAGGAGAACAAAGTCACAACTTTAATGATTGCTGAGAATTAAGCAGTAAGCTACAAGGCTATTGATATAAGAATCCTAGATTACATTCTAAAACAAAATGTATGAGTGGAAGACTAACAAATGAACATTGACCATTCTGATAACCAAATGGTAATGTGCAAAATGCACAAGTTCATGATTCATCGTGAAAAAAAAAAAGGTTTGTTGTTATAGCATGTTGATTTACCAAGAAGGTTGAGGTGAACCTAACCAAGACTGCTCAAGGAACAGAGCATGGAGATCACAATAAGAAGTAGATTTTATAAGCAAAGAAGGAGAAAAGGAGGAAAACTTTTCTCACGCTAAGAACTCTGAATTGTTTAACAGAGTTGTAATCCTTAGAAGAGAAGTTGTGGGAACAAGTACAGTTGGAAAAAGGGAGAATGAATAAATAAGCATATTTAAATGAATAAGCTTGGTTAAGTCGTGATAAGTAAAGGCGATGAGACCTTGGAAAATAACTCAGTTGGACTGAAAGTCCAGGCGGTGTAGAAGGAGTTGGATAAGGGAAGAGTTCCTTGGCCCCTTCCTTGTTGTTTATTGTATTTATATGGTATGAGAGATTGATTTACTAATGCAGGTAAGTGTTTTGGCATAAGGATGTTGATGGTTGTATGATCATGGAATACAGCTAAAAATTTGATTGGGATTGCACTAGCTAACACATTAAGAAATAATGTGGTAGAGTGCATAGAGATATGTTGGGGAATATCTGAAAATGTTTTATTGATTTGAATACTATGATACAAGCATTTTTATTTTACATGACTAATGTATTTGTGATGTATGTCATGTGTAGAAAGAAATTGGAGCTATTGAGAAAGACAATTGTCAATGATGGACAACCTCAAGCAGAGGACGACTATGAAAAGGTTGTTGTTAAAAGATTGTTGAATGAACTTTAAAAGTCCCCATAAATTACCATTGATGAGGTAATATCATAGAGGGTGCTAGAAGCCAGAGCAGGTATAAAAATGTTCATACCTATGTGGCATAAGGTATGAAAGAATTTGGTAAGAATCCCTTCTGAAAAGATTTCATTATCTTAAAGATATGCAAATAATTTTTGAGTGGTTGATTGTATGCCATTGCTACCCAAGCGGGGTAAGATTCAGAAAAGAAGAATTTGAACAATAGAGAGAGGAATTCTATGTCAGTCAAGGATGAGTTATAATCCTTGCAAGAAAATGCATGAGTAAGGAGTACCATGGGTAAAATGACCAATTTAGGGAGATTGGAAATAAATGTGCTCATAGTTAGCACATTGCATGAGATGCATTGAGGAAATGTGTGTTTGCATAAGAGGGTGGAAAATGGATTGCCCATTAAGGAAGGAGGACCTTCCAACACTCTACTTGCATTGTAGAGGTGTTAAAGGAAAGAAAATTTTGGGTGGTCATGAGTGTTGACACCCTGGTTACTGATTAAGGAAGAATGCTTGGGTGCATTCAAGAGAAACTTTTTAGTTTCATATGTGTTAATTTGGGGATCGTGATCAACCTATAGCAGGAAACACAGTCCTTCTACAATAATGAACGAGAATGATTAAACCCTATGGTGAAGAGGTTGGTTGAGCTCCAACACCCCATGGCAAGGTGCTTGTCATAAGTATGGCGAACTTGAACACAATGTTAGGGTACATAGGGTATGAATGTGACCATGAAGATTGGCACACTGATTAAAGTCATTTGATATTTGAATTGCATTTAGAAAAATTTGGTATGTTGAAAGGATGCACACGTAAATAATGATATTTCCTTTTGTGTTGTACCCTTGAATAGGTGGAAATGACTTGGACTGTTAGTATGCATCGTTTGAAAATATAATGTGCATGAAAACTAACAATTTGTTTGGTTGAGGAATGTTGAAATTGCAGGAAGAAAGGGGTCTTGGATATGGCAGTGTTGTAATCCCATAAGGAATACCAATTGCCTGCTGAGATAAACTGCTATGGAAAGGAAGGTCCCATACTGGCAAATTTGGTTCTTGTGCGAAACAAATCTGAAAATAAATGTGGAATGTGGTGTTAAGCCCTAATATTGGCTCATTACCCCTTAATTGGGGCATATTACATTAGTAATGTTATTTTATTTATGTTGGCTTTATTCCATTAGTTGTAATTATACCTCTTAGTCTCCTATGGAATCATCTTGTACTTGAACATTTATGTGGGGTAAAAGGAGGTTGCCCCCTCGAAGAGGCTTATTATCTAAAATTCTCTCTTTTTCAAGGCGTTGAGTACTTATTCTGAGGTTTTTCTATGATATATTGATATTTGGTTCTTAACATATGGTATCAGAGCTCAAGGTCTTGGGGTTTCACTGCTACATCTGAGACACCGTGGAATTTTCGCTATAAATTTTTTTCTATAACAATTCAAAATGAACGGCTTAGAAGATATTTAGTAGACGGATCAAGGTACATTGGGTTAAAATTTCAACTCATGAGACCTTATACTTTCGGAGATACAGCCTTTGTAAGATAGGGTTATGGAATCATCCTGAATTGAGTCATTGTGGAATTTTCGCTATAAATTTTTTTCTGTAATTGATCCGGATTATTTTCGGCACGAAATGAGATCGGAGATATAATAAAGAAATGCACAGAGATATCACAGATATTCAATAATATAACAAAAATGTATCAGAGATACAACCATAAACACAGATATACAGTAATACACGATTTCTACTAATGAAAGAAATGTACAAAGACTGTAAAAATACAAAGTGAAAGACTCACTAGAATGGTGGCAGCTTATCTCTAAGAAGAGATGTGACGGCTACTCGCATTCGCAAGAAGATCATTACAATGAGGCTCTGAAGGCCTTTTTACAATAAACAGGAATGCCAAAAACCCTAGACATCCAAAAACCTAACCCTAGGAGATGAAGCGCCAAAAGTCATGTGGGCCTCGTTTGGGTAAGTTAGTACATCAATTTCCCGGGGTCGTAACTTTTGCATACGATCTTCGTTTTAGGCGTATGATAGCTCGTTGGAAAGGTATCGTCAAGAAGATTCATTTTGGGGACTCAATCATGTCTTTGATTATCATTGAGAACCTCAATCTCGAAAACCTTCATTTAGGCCCTCAAAATGGCCCTAGAAGTTAAAACCTGCTAAAAATAGTAAATTGCCAAAATTGCCAGAAAACGTTTTTGAGCCAGTCAAAAAAGGTGGGTGGCCACCGATATCCACCTGGATCAGTAATGTTTCAGACCCTGAACTTCAGAGGCTATTCTCATAAATTAGTAAGGTATCTATGGTAGCAATTTCAGCTTCTGGGTCATCTTAAATTTGTAGATACACCCTATGGAAGATAGGGTATCTGACTAGTCTTAAGTAGGTGTTCCGGGTAAAACAATCATAAATTCTTCCTAGAGTATCCAAATTGAGTGATACCAGTTGCATTGGATAGTGGACAGCCCGTAGTAGTTCTGGTATGAGTTTCAGAATTTTATATCAATTATTTTGTGTGGGGCACGCTATACAAGTGAGGTCTCCTGGAAAGGCCAAAAATCAACAAGTTGCGGGGAAGTTACCGTAAATTCCACTTGGCACATCCATTTTTTATCAGACTTGTGGCATTGAAGAGAATAAATATCAAAGACCTACAAAAAATAAAAGTTCATACTCAGAAAGGCCGAAATTTTGGAGATATAATAAAAGGAATATTGTCTAGCAGAACCACCTCAAAATCAAGGTTTAGAGTAACACTTCGCCAACATGCCACCAAAAAAGGGAACTTCTACACCAAATAAGCCTCTAGACAATCCTACTTGGACTCTTGATGAAGGTGAAGAAATGTGTAGGGACATAAATGATTTACAAAAGAAGACAGTAACAAAAGATGAACTACAAGAGATGATGGATTCAACAGAAGCTAAGTTTGAGGCAATATATACTAAAATTGACGCTTTAAAAGGGGAGATCATGGAAGGATTGAAAAATTTCCTAATAGAGATGGCACTGAAAGTGAAAATGTATCCCATGAAATTCATGATGAGGACACAAGGAAGGTGAATCAAGAATGGAGAAACTCCAACTTTGGGTTGAAAACCAACCACGTTCCTAAGATCGATATGAGAAAGTTTGATGGCAAGGACCCAATCACATGGATACTTCAGATGGAGCAATTATTTGATCTACATAATGTCCCACATACACAAAAGGTACGAATTGCTTCTTTATAATTAGAACCCAATCAATTTGTATGGTATCGATGGCTTTGTTCTCACAAATCACTCGTCACTTGGACAATTTTCACTGAAGAAATGATAGCACACTATGAGGATACAAGGAGCAATACCTTCTTTAGTCAATCGATAAATCTCAAGCAAAAGGGTTCAGTTACCGAGCACATTGAGAACTTCCAAAGATTGAATGTAAAGGTAACAAATATTCCAGATGAGCACTTGATTGATGTATTCATAGGAACTTTAAAGGATAACATTCAACATGAGGTTCGCCTTTGGGAACCCAAATCATTGGAGAATGCAATTAAGGTGGCAAGAAATGTTGAAAGTAAAAATATGGCTATG
>ML821839.1:73555-89288 GCA_009831015.1 Picea engelmannii | reverse complement strand
TGTAATTATACCTCCTAGTCTCCTATATATACCAAGGAGACATTTTCATTTGGAATCATCTTGTACTTGAACATTTATGTGGGGTAAAAAGAGGTTGCCCCCTCGAAGAGGCTTATTATCTGAAATTATCTCTTTTTCAAGGCGTTGAGTACTTATTCTGCAGTTTTTCTATGCTATATTGATGTTTGGTTCTTAACATGTGAAGATCTGTGGGTAACAAATTTGCAAGAAAATTTTGAATTTGAAATTGATGATAATATCTTATAATTTTTGTATACCTGTGATACAGGTGAGACAAAAAAGATATGTCTAGGAAGGATAGGTGAAGGTTGTCAAGCTGGAAAGCATAAAAAGGGATATTGTTGAGACAGGAGAACCCTGTGGTAAGCCATGATCGTCCTAGGATATGTTGTGTTTTGGAAACACAAGCCGAAGGGACACCTTGGTCGAGCAAGTCTGAGAAACGCCTCGACTGTAAGGCTCAATGAAGTCTTTAGAACTCTTCCTGTGCAAAAAATCATTGGCAAGGCAAGATGGATCGCCCTAGGTACTATATAGCAGAGAAGGGGATGTATGAGCCTAGGCCTGGAGGGTGAGTAACTGTAAGGAAGAGGAGACTCTGATAATTCTTATGAACTATTGATTGGGATCATGCACACAATGGGTATGTCCAGGAAAAATAGTGAGCCAAGATAACAAGGTAGCCATATGGATGCAAATCAACAAATTGCATAGATAAGTATTGTGCTAGATTCTGAAATTTTCCTCTTGAATTTTGCACAACAATAAAATATTTTTGCATGAAATTGTGATTAATATGCTTGTTGTCCAAGATTATTGAAGGCAGGTGACGAAGGCCAAGAGTCTGGAAATGACATGACCAAGAAAGAGAATCACGATTTCTGAAGCAGCTGAATGACAAAGGCATGACAGGTGTTACTGAAAAAGAACACCGAGGACGATGTTCCTTTTTAAGGGGGAGGGGATTGTAATACCCATGTTTCACCCAGCTTGTAATTAATCATCAATTAAGATCACCATGCTATGGCATGGGAACAATGTAAATGTATTATTGTTTAGAATGTCAATAAATGGCCATGATATCACTAGAGGAAAGAGTGAGGAAACAATAGAGAGGGTTCATTATGTCAAAATGACAAATTCTCTTTGTTAAAATAATAAGTCTCATCCTGATCTCAAGGAAGAATCAGTTAATGAAAGAAAGACCGGTGGTTGAACAATCAACTAACTCAATGAATGCAAGCATGGAGAGTCTAGTTGAGGAGACAGAAAATTGCCAGCCTGAAGTACCACAAAGCACAGTTTCTTGTAGGCCTAGATTGACCAGAGTTCCTTCTGACAGAAAGAATAGAACAAATCCAGAACCTCCTTGGGGAAAAGGGGAGAGGGCGTGCAAGAGAAGATATATACAATAGAAAGAAAGAGAGCAAGGGGGAGGCTCTCTAGTTGAGGAGAAGAACTGAAAGACTAAGTTATTCTCGTTACTGGAGAGAACCCAAAAAAAATTGACCTAAGCAGAAGGTTGTGAGCTTGATGTTGAGGGAGCATCTGATAAACCTCGCAGAAGTTGTGATAGAGAAAGAATCTATGAGAAGCTGCAAAAGTTCCCTAGTGATATCATGGCTTGGCACGAGGGTGGCTAGAGTGCTAAGAATGAATGTCTTTGAGCCTATGGTTGGGTGGAAAGGTGAACACCCACAGTCAATTGGTTGGTGATCGACTGTAATAGATAAGTAATTCATATACCCTGTGTATTAGAATTGAAATGATGATTGAATGTCTGTGGTTATGATTAAAACGTTACATTGTTTGATCAATCATTATAAATGCTTATTGTTTTGACATGATGGTGAATGAGAATATCACTGGAGCGTCTAAGGCCGGAGTGACGTGGCATGCTAATGTCACCTAGGGTGACGTGTATCCACAGTAGGAGTGCCATGTGTCATCCCAATTCGGGACCTTCACAAACCTTATGTGTCAAATAGACCTTGACACATGCCACCAGTTGATTGGGCCACGTGTCACCCTTGTCTTCTGCTAAATGTCTTCCATTGGATCTACGTCGTGGTCAGTCCGACGTTGACCACTCCGGGAGAAAGGGAGTGTGGAGCAGATAGAACCCCCACATGCCAAACTCGCGAAGTGACGAGAGTCGTAGATCCAAGGATGCTTCGGGACCTTTCCTGGACGTTGGATCTAGACTGTGGTCAGTTTGACGTTGACCACTCCGGGAGCAAAAAGGAAGTTGCACAGTGAATTCCCCGAACGTCAAAGTTACAAAGTAACGGAGGCCAAAGATCTATGGATCTGCGTAGACACATCTCGATCGTGAGATCTAAGGGGCATTGGAAGGCTATCAGTCCAAAGTGACATGGCACGCTGACGTCACATAAGGTGACGTGGACCCACATTCGACGTGCCACATGTCACCTTGATTTGTGCTTTTCATAGACCCTATGTGCCCATTAGAACGTGACACGTGTCACCCACTGATGGGGCCACGTGTCATATATGCCTTGCTGCACATCACCCCCTCTAGCACATATTCACTTGGCCTATTAGCGGGTGGAGTACTTGAGACCCACATGTCCTTGCCTCTACATTTAATACGTCGTCACGTGTAAGGGTGGACCCTTCAGGAGTCCAATACTTTGAAACTTCGAAGGTTTGGGATGTAGTATCTTAGATAAGCTGAAAGGGTCGAAGGCCAGAGCCATGTGGCAAGATTTTGGGGTCCTTCGGGAGTTCGAGAATTCGAGACTCCAGAGGATATGCACGTAGAAAGAAAAGGGGCGTTCAGCGTCGAATGTCGAATAAGCTTGTGTTAAACAAGGATGAAGTTTCGTCATTGGATTTGACGGTGGATGGACTTCCACCATAGATGCAGGAACGTTGGGGAATCTTCGAGACTTCGAGGAACTTGGGATGGTATGAATGAGACGGATCTACATGGGTGCCACGTGGCCCTTGACTAACAATGCCCGAAAAGCTTTGGAAGGGCGTATCTCCCAATTCAGAGCTCATATTTGAGCAGGGTAGCAGTTGTTAGATAGCTCTTGGTGAACAAAAGAGGACGAAGATCACGAGGAAAGGATTCGAGATGATGAAGGAAAGCAAAATTTCGATTCCCCACCCCTAAAAAGGGTGCTTAGGGGTCGAGTGTGTAAAGCATGAATTTCAAAGTTACAATAGTGTGCCCATTAATCATTGTCTTTAAAAGGGAGCAACATGAAATATGCCAGCTATATGATTTTTGCACTTAAACCCGATCAGAAAATTCTTATGTTATATAGCTTTGTATGGGTGTTTGGTGAACGAGAGGATGCAGCAAGAGAAGGATTGCATAGGTAGACAAAGCGCACATGGATGAAGCATGTGCACTTTACACTGCATTTATAACATTATGCATTGGGTTAAGGGGTAGGTATGCATACGTAGGTTCAACTGGAATTTTATACTCATCGTCAATAGCTATTTTAAGAAAAAATTATACTATAAATCTATGCTCCTATGCAATACAAAATTATCAGAGTTTAGTGTGAAATTTCTCATGTTTTCTTACAATGTATGCATGCACTTTGAAAAGGAAACATTGTATACCTATAACAAGTCTCGTCCACATGTGCCATTCTGTGCTTCGACTCCATTTCATTGAACCAAAATCTCTCACTGCATCGCCACGCGTTCCGTCCGATAAGAAAATATTCAAACTCGTTGAAAAGCTCTCCATTGCATTAGGACAGAACTGATGCTTAGAAACAATACAGTCGTGAAGAAAAAGCATTTGAAGGCATCTGGGAGAAGAACTGATCAAATCTAAGGTAAGCAAAGAGAAAAATGAAGATTTATTGCAGAAGAGGTGATCAAATCTCAGGTAATTGAGGAAAATGAAGATAAACGACAAGCAACACCTGCATGCAAGCTTTCCCTTGACACAATAGGCACCTTGACTGCAGTGCCTTGACACAATAGACACCTCGACTGCAGGGAGACCTCGACCTCCACTACAAGGAGACCTTGGGAGAGTACCTAAGTGTCATAGGTGCACATAAACTAGTACGATGAAAAGAGATGTCATGGCAACAAAATAAGATAATATATAATCATATCCAGTCCCAAGAACTATGCCATCAACCTCGCAATAATACCTTAAACTCTATAACCAATAAAAATAAAGAAAAAAATAATTATATTTTTTAATTAATTGAAAAAATCGTAATTATAAAATAGAAATTAAAATAAAATGGAAATTTTAAAAAGTCAACCAGAAACTAATACAAATCAAACTATAAACTCGTCGCTATAATCCGTGCATTGGCCTTGCAGGGACTAATAACGTAGTAATGCAACATTAGAAGATCGCAATAAGCCTCGAAGTGTCTAATATGTAAAACCATTTTTAATGGGGTAAAAGGATACGAGACGTCCACTCCAATAATATGTTAAAAATAATATGTTATCTAGTGGGATGAAGTGCTAACCGTTGTTAATTTTCGAATTTATTTAAACATATGCCGCCAAATTTTAAAATATTCAAAATGCAATCAGCATATGCCAACCTATCGATAAAGATTGGAGAGCAGCAGAAAACAGACGACAGAAAGTAAGGAAGATGCAATCAGCGGTATGCTCACTTGTGGATAAAGATTGAAGAGCAGTAGAAAACAAATATGATCAAAAAGTTCTTACTCTTCTTCAATATACATTACAGAAGGCAGAATGTAAGGAATATGACCCAAAGAAAACAAAAGATTGTACAAACATTTGTAGTTTGAACTTTGTATCATTTTTCATTGATGCTAGAGAATAACATTTTTGAAGTTTGAAAGAAAAGCTGCTTATGCCTTCCAAAGAACCTGCATCGGCATACACGCCATATTCAGATATAACTGTATTGAAAATCAGAATAATACAAATACTAAGTAAATTTGTACATTGTGCATTAAG
Source organism: Picea engelmannii (assembly GCA_009831015.1). Taxonomy (NCBI): domain Eukaryota; kingdom Viridiplantae; phylum Streptophyta; class Pinopsida; order Pinales; family Pinaceae; genus Picea; species Picea engelmannii. Next base: position 84,317 of record ML821839.1, on the reverse strand, counting down.
CAGTTTTTCTACTTTAATCATCATCTTCTACAAAATCAGAATCGTTGATCTCAACTTCATCTTCATCACTGCTTTCACTCAAGACATACTGCACCGGAGCTCGATTTGCTCTCTGTGGCCTTCTACCTCCGGCTGGCTTTGGGACTTCGTTCACCTCTTCAGGACTGTTGGACGATGATCCAGAAGAGCCATTTGCACTGGCAGGACTTGTCTCACTCCCCTGCCTCAGATTTGACATTATTGATCCACTTTTCTTGTTGACGGGAGATGGTCTCATCTTTGTTATTTTAGTCTCAGGAGATCTTCTGTAAGGTTGTACAATATTAACTGGTTGTACAATATTAACTGCATCATCATCTACAGTACTAGGTTTTAGCATTTCATCAATCAACTTTTGTCCTTGGGGTGCCATTTTGGGTTCTCTCTTTCTAGGTACAGGGGCAGTAGTTGTAGAGGTAGATTTTGTAGGGTTTAAGTTCGAGGGCTTGGTGGCCTTATCAGCAGCAAGTTTCTTTGACCCATTCTTAGGAAGGGCTTCCTCATAATCAGATTCAGCATCTTCTTCAATTCCAAAATCAGAATCACTGTCACTGATAACCATTGCCTTCCTTCTTCTAACATTGGAAGCCTTCTTCCCTTTTGTACCAACCTTCCTTAGTTGTTTCTCTCCCTCTTCTTCATCCTCTTCTTCTTCTGGAACGGTTGCCATTTTATCCCCTTCTTCATCTGACATGTCAACATAGACAGGGGCAGCCTTTTTTGCCCGTCTAGTGGACTCCTTCTGCTTTGGCTTATGATCTTCATTCCGTGAACTTAGACTGCTGCCTTGATCCTCAACAGCTGCAAATAGAAATTACTCAGATTACAAAAAACAAATTTAAACCCAAAAAAACAATTCAAAGTATTCAGATTACTAAAATTCATTTTTAGGAAAAATAGCATTGTTGCATCAGAAATCCTGACTATAAACCTGATTGATCAGCCGATGACCCATTGTTATAAGCTGCCAGCCGATCCTGCAGGCTGGTATCTAACTCATCATCCCTATCACTTTCCACCTCCTGAAAAGAGATGATACACATCAGTAATGTTAGACAACATACACATTGGATTGTAGACAGTTAGAATAGAATGTCACTTCAAACAAACCATTTGCTTTTTTGCAGGCCCCTTCTTTCCACCTCCTCCCTTGGGTTTTGCAGTTTCTGCAGATAGATTCCAGACATATGTCAAATTCCTTTTCAAGCACAGGACTGTTGTGTATAGCAGTGAATTTCATTCACAGTTCAGGAAATACAACATTACCCTTCTGTGCATTAGTTGTAGTGACAGAAACAGTGGATGCCTGATTATTGGTGGTTGATTGAGAATCCGCTTTTTCAGCAGTAACAGTCTTTTTGGTAGTTTTTCTCTGGTTTTTGCCTACTTGTCTGAAGATTCTGGCAGCATCACTTCCCATGTTGCTCAATTCATACTCGTCATCCTTGGCCTCCTGCAGTTCTTGAGCCTACAAAGTTTACAAACAAATGAGAAACCAAATATGCCAGAAGACAAAGAAATTGCTTAAGCAACTTGATTCTCAATTAGGAAGAATCAGCACAGTTCTGGATGTTGAAAGTGTCAAAAGAGGCAAAACTTACTTCCAGCTCCCTCATGAAGGCATCAAGGTCTTTGCACCATAGAGATTTGGGTGTTGCCTTTTTAAGCTCCTCAACATCATCCTCAAGGTTGTCTCTCTCGGCACATAATTGCTGGACCTTTTCCAGTGTCAATGTTCCTATGGCCATCGATAGAAGATACTCATAATCTCCAGCACGAACACCCTTTGCTGTCTCAATGTTGTCTTCAGGAGACTCTTCATCCTCCGGTATTGCTCCAGCAATAGCTGCCTCAACAGGTTTTCCCTTCTTGGGGAATGTAGTGAATCCTTTGTTCTTTAATTCAAGCAGCAAGTCTGCACGTTTCCTGTTGTTCACTATGATCTCTCCATTTACAACTCCCAGAATGAATCTAACTTTATTGTCCAATTTCAGCAGATCAAGCTGAAGGTTGTCCAATTGGACTTTCTGAATTCAAAATTTCATTATAATGTTAGAAGCATTCATCCCAATTATCGCAATTCAGCTAACATAATTGCATTTAACAAAAAATGCAGTTTGGGACGCTAGCATATCTTTTAGCCATGGTAATTTTTAGAGAGGCTTTGCTAAAACAAGTCCCTGGATGTTAGACATTGGGTTCAGCACTTCCCTCTCGTGAATCCTAACTCTGGCGATTTGTGGCGGAGATTAATGCCTGCAGGTTCTGGTCTAACGGCAATCATAGTCCAACAAATAGTATCAGAGCGACAGGTCTCGAGTTCGAAACTCGCCTAGCACACGCTGGGGGGGAGATTGTTGGACATTGGGTTCAGCCCTTCCCGCAAGTTTCACGACATGGATTAACCCCCTCTCGTGGATCATAACTCTGGCAATTGTGACGGAGATTAATGCCTACGGGATTTGGTCTAACGGCAATCATAGTCAAATACTGGATCCAAAACTAAAGAAACATAAGTAGGGCAACAGGATCTGACATTTAAAAATCTGCTAAGAGATATCCGGCAAGCATAGAAATGGCAAAAAACCAGTGAGTTGATTATCATAATCTAGGATAGAAAGCCCTGTATAAAGAGGTAATGGAAAAACATTCAACAATACAAAAGCTGTCTTATAAAATTTGGATAAAAGACCATTCTCAAATATAATATAGTTTAGGCTTACGTATAAGGCATATCAATGCTGATAACAGAAATGTAAAACTCAATGCCAATGAAAGCTATCTGACACCGATAAAAATAAGGTAAATAAATTTATCTATGTCTCCCACAGCATTGTTAAATTATCTTTAATTGAAGACAGTGCCATGATATACAAACAAGCGTACCTTTCTCTTTTCATAGAATTCCAGTCGGAGATGATAAAAGGGCACCAGAACTGCAAGTTCGTGAGATAAACTTGTTTAGAGCTGCTCTTGAACTTGTGGACTAAAAGATAAAAGAATAGATATCTGGAAGAAAACCAAATAGTGATGAATTTCAATAATGCACCTTGCTCAGGGGTCTCATATTTATGAATGACTCCTTTTGAGTCAAACAGATGCATATTACTTGTGCTGATGGTAGTGGTTAGCCTGAATTTCTTTAAAAGACCTTCTTGAAGTGCAATCTTCATATTTTCTTCAGACAATGACACCTCAAAATGGACCCTGGTATCAGTATTGTATTCTTTGTAATCCTGGAAGACAAATAATTCCATGAGAAAAGCTTTTTCAAAATACTAGAGAGTTCTTTGGTGTAAACCATTTAGATGTATGACAGCAGCCTACCCTTATGAATGGTTCTTTAATCTTATCAGTCCCAGTCATCAATGCTTCCAAAAATTCCTTGTAATCCTGTGTCCACTTACGAACAGGCAACTCTGTAATTCTCAATGTGGTCTCATTGATTTCCTCTATGATGCCACTAACTGTATAAGACACACCATTATCCTTGGTAGATGTTTGTTCAATTGTACCCTGAAAATATACCAGATAAATGAAAAAACAACTGAATCAAATGAAATTTTGTAAAATGACCAACAAATCTCTAAATAGAATAATGGACAGAATTATTACCTTAAAACCCTTGTACCAAGGTGCCATTAGCTGCAAAGGTTCATCATTAAGCATGTGCTTTATATTTGCAACAATATCTCTTGGATTATAGTTAGGTACAAAGGAGCTCCAACCAGTTCCAATTCCTTCACTTCCATTCACAAGCACCATCGGAATAATTGGTGCATACCTGAGCCACAGACAGAATACCAATAAAACCCCATGTTTACAAAATAACAGAACTCAATCAAGCAGAAAGGACATAATATAACGCAAACAAGTAATGCACAAGGCTCCCGAAGGTTATACATAATTTCTGAACCCCATAATTCTTCATCCTTCTGTACATGCCTATCAACTCATAAGGCATGAACATGAACACTACTTTACACAGAAAAATTAAATAGCATCGAGATGACTCTTAACTCCTAATGCAAACCAAGCTAAACTACTTACCAGGTTGGTTCAATTTTCTGGCCATCTTCATTCAAGTAGTCCAAGAGTATATCATCATCCTTTGGGAACAAGAAACGTGTTATCGGTGACAGACATGTGAAGACATATCGAGCACTTGCATGATCTTTGCCACCCTGTCAAAAATGAAACCATCATCAGCAGATATGCATCATTTAGATATAAATATAAACACCAGAGCTAAAGATCATTAAGATTTCAAAAGCAACTTAATCCCCACATATTTCTCACCTGGGCTCTGGTACCAAATTGGCCAAGTGGAGCAAGAAGGTTAATATTGTTACTTCCAACAAAATCTTGAGCCATTCCCATAATTGTGCTGGCAAGACTCTGTTCACCATGGTGGTAAGCAGAATGCTCCGAGACATAACCTGAGAACTGAGCAACCTGTTGAAAGGAGTAACATTGTTATTTCAAATTCTAAGAGTGAGATAAACTATATAAGACGAAGAAAAAAAAAAATTGTGGTAAGAGGAGGCGACCTTTGCTTGTGTAACAAAATTTCTCTTGAAAGAACAAAACAGGATTTTCCTTTGCCCTGGTTTCAATCCATCAACCATAGATGGGATGGATCTTTGCAAGTCAGCCATGGAAAATAGGATCAGTTCCTTGTTTACAAAGTCACTGTACTTGATAAGTGTCTCAGTCTGGTCCAAATATGTTCCCGGCTGTCATCAGGTCTCTAAATGTTAGTCTTGTGAGAAAATTAGTGTTCCTTCTTTTTTCTTGTTGATTCACATTAATTTCATTACCTCAAATTGTCTTAGCCAGTTCTTTCTGGCTTCTATTTTCTTCTTGCTGAAGGCCAACTCAATCGCATCTCCATCTTCCTCATTAATCCACATGAAGTCTTTTTTATGCTTGGCCAAATTTTTAAAATATTCTTTTCCCTCTTTAGAAGTACTTGTACCAAGACCCTGCATAATTCAAGGAATGAATGGCAAAACAGAAAACTAGCTGATCCCTCATAAAAAACCAAACTGAGATGGAAAAATATACAAAGAGAAAAGAATCTGGCATTACTTTATAGTACTTTATGGTCCAGCCTGATGCTGATCCACCCAGAGATTCTCTCCATGATTCATACTCAGGCATGGTGTAAAAGGACAACACCCTTCCACCCTTATGGGTTGCCTTCATCAAAAAAACAAAAAGTAAACACGGGGCTTCATACTCCATTGGAATGAAAATATATACATCTTCATACAGTTAAGTAATAAGGAGTTGCACACATTTTTTTAAAAGGGGTTACACTTAGTGAGAACCCCCTAATGAGAACACTTACCTTGACAATAGGAGTGATGAACTCAACAAGAAATGAAGGAATCTTAAGTAGAGATGGCCAGAAAGAGTGTATGAAGTTGATCAGCAATCCTTTGATGTGGGAACCATCATGATCCTACAAGAAACAAAGGATAAACGACCAGTTTTCAATTGATGTTATCCTTCAAGCTTACATAGAAACTACATAGTTATCAGCATACAACATGTACCTGATCTGTCATAATCATCAGATGGCCATATCTCAGAGATTTCACACTGTCATATTCCTTTCCATGCTGCAGACCAAGGATTTGCTTGATATGTTGAATCTCAGCATTTTCCATGATCTGTTTATGGCTAGCTTCCCTTACATTCAGCAACTTACCTCTGAGAGGGAACACACCATAGTGGTTTCGACCAACAACAGCTAACCCTGCCATCTGAAGCACAAAGACAGCCAAAACATAAACTCAAACTGGCAATGGAAATGAAACCCTGTGACAATATTTAGTACTACCTCATTGCATATCAGTTTTTCTTTAGTACAAGGTGAATGCACTTACAGCAAGGGCCTTAGCTGAATCTCCCTCTGTTAAAATTAGAGTACATTTCTCAGAATTCTTGCCGCCTGCATCATTTGCATCATCAAGCTTGGTGATACCAGTCAACCTTTGTCTCTTAGTTCCATCAGTTTTCTTGAGATCCTTGCTTTGTTTGAAGTCTGCCCATGACAATATGTTCTCAACCACTCCACATTTTGCCACTGTAATCACCAAACACAAACAAGGGTTACCCTTAGACCCTACCCATTACAAGGGTTAAAAAGAGATAAATAATCATTGATAGACAGCAAGTACCTTTCTTCAATAATTCTTGAGAGAGTTCACACTTTGAACCAAAGCTGTTCTGGCGAGTTGTCAGTGTCTCCTTTGTTTGGGAGTCAAAAGCAGGATTGTCAATCAAAGAATTGACAAAGATCCATAAATGGTTCTTGATCGTATGTGCTTTCACTGCAGCATTCTTGTTCTTCTTATTTACAATGGTCATTACATGGGTTGTAATCTGGTTTGTTACTAAATCAACGTGGGAACCACCTTTAATGGTAGCTATTCCATTAACAAAGCTGACCTGAACAGAATACACACCAAAACATAAGTAGGCATAGTAAACCAAAGTAACCAGAGTCATGCCCTGAAGACTTAACAAAAACTGTAAGAAAGCAACATAAATCAGAATCGTGCTTGAAACCAAGAACCAGTGTTTCACGGAAGACAGAAATGTATAATCTATTGTATCCAATGTCCAAAGTTCAAACACAAACCAGATCATAATTTCAGACAGAGAATAATAAGATTAACTTGCCTGTTGAAACTGTCCATCACTTAAGCTCACACATATCTCCCATCTGTCACTTACTTTTTCATAGATTCTGAAAAACCAATAAAATTTTAATGATAATATAAACTTTGACACTCAATATAACAGTAAAGTTTTTCAGAACTAAAGCATCAATCAAGTTAACAAGACCTTGGAAGAGGCTCTGGCTTCGATTTGGAAGCTGCTTGCAGGTATAGGCCAATATAGTCTTGAAAAGTCTTGACAGGCAACCGTTGTCCATTCAGCTCAACCTTAACTGTCTTCCCAAGGCACCCAGCTATATCCACAACTCTCTTCCTCATCAAGGCAACGACATCATCTTCCAGATGGGTCATATTAAATTTAATCAAATCGGGCTTAAATGTGACCTTGGTCCAATTCTCTCCCGTCTTGCACTTGGTGATGACCGGATCTGACTTAATGCCCATATTGTTCTTGAAAACCTTTATATAAAAGCACAGAATTAGGGAAAAAAGTATGTATATCAAGTAGTGGTAACAGGAGCCAATCAAAACAAAGCAAGCATAAAAGAATTGTGGCTAGCATTGATACTCTTTTAATAAAATACAGGCACAGTTTCTATAAAATGTTGTGGTAAGAGCTATTTCAATAATTATTTAGGGCCGTAGGCTAAACGTTCTACGTTTTGGCCTTTCTTCGGGATATTTTCTGGTGATATTTGCCTGAAATTCGGCAAGTGATTGTTGGATTTGCAGATCTGAGTGGTTATTTCTGTATAATTCGGGTGTCCCTGGGGTTTTTCAGCATGCTGAATCCATTTTTGCATTCAAAAATGCAATTTAAACAGCAGAAAATTTTGATTTCATGCAGATTTAAGTTGCCGAATTCCGGCGAAAAAAACCAAAACGTAGAACAATTAGACAATGCCTTAGGAACATGGACCCTGAGATTTACCTTTACATTAAATGCACCAGAATGCATCCATCCCTCACACAAAGACTGATTAAAAACTACAGGCAGAGCCAACAGGGTTTGGTTGAACCTTAAGCTCAATTGACTATGAAGCTGTCCACCAGGATTGCCTTCTCACATTGGTCCGCCCCAGCCAAACGGCATGAGCTCCAAAGGGATGAGACCGGGTGTAAGTCCCAAGTGAAATTGGCAGAACAGCTACCCCTCAAGCCGAGCACCTAAAATAAAGGAAGTATGCTCTCTATCCTTCTCAATACATTTGTATTGCAGCACTTCCAACATTAGAAAGAAAAATAAATCCAGCCTAGTCCATAGAAGACTGAGATCAAAGCCATTCAGCATACATGAGAAATAAAAGCAGATCCAAAAAGATATTAGCAACTCAGTTTACTAGCCTATTTGCACCTAGTAGCCAGATGTGGGATCAGATTCTGGTATGATCATTCTGAAAACAAACCCTTTATGAAAGACAGAAGGGTACACATACAAATAGCCAAAACTCTGAGTTATGGGTAAGCACTTCGGATAAGAGGCAGCAAAACCATAAAAGAAAGGATATGTTCTACAATCTTCCTAAGAAACCATACACAACTGCAAGACTAAAACTATGAAAACCCCAAAAAGGTTGCTGTGGGGGAGCGCGGCGCACTTATAAGAAACAGCCATGTTAGTAGAAAGTTCAGCAAATGTCCTAATCTAAAAACCCTGAAAAGTCCCCCATACAAAAATAAGCAAAAACAGAGATAATTAGCACTGAGTCATACCTGCTTATACTTTTTCTGCCTCTTCCCATCGGCAGTCTCAATAATGAACTCGGTAGAAAAGATATTAGCAAGCTTGGCACCATACCCATTCCTTCCACCGGTGGTCTTCTTCTCAGAATCATCGTAATTACTGCTCGTTAAAAGATGCCCAAAGATCATCTCCGGCACATACACGCCCTCCTCCTGGTGAACCTCCACGGGAACACCGTCTCCGTTATTGTAAACGCTAATGCAGTTATCCTCCACACTGATGTCCACCTTCATGGAGTCCATGGAGGGATCCCGCTGCTTGTTATCGGCGGCATTGACGAGGATCTCATCGAAGATCTTGTAGAGCCCGGGCACGTATGATATGCTCCGGTGAACCATCTGATTGCCTTCATAAACCCAGAGGGACTGGGTATGCTTCTCGATTGAGCCGACATAGGTGTCGGGACGAAGCAGGATGTGCTCCAGCTGAGTCTTCTTCTGGTATGTTTCTTCGATGGTTTTTCCCTTGACGCCATTGCTGCTGGCTTGTTGGATGTTCGCTCTATTGCTCGGCTGCAATGGCTGCTTCTTCTCGCCCGCCATGTCACAAAGAAGGGTTTGACACAGAGATTGTGTCCAATGTGGATCGAGGTGTGCTGCGTTTTCCGGGCTCTGCTGAAGAAAACGTGGGGGGCGGGAATGGATCTAAGGGCTAGGAAGCCATGGGTGTGCAGGGGACTGGGAGATGGGAAGCAAGCCCTTGCGATCCGATATTTGCTGATTTGAATTTTGAAATCTGCAGGTTTGAATTGGACGGTTGGGATTCAATCTGTGAGTTTGAATTATGTTTTGAGAAAGACGGTGAAAGGGGAGTGAGTAGAGGTAACGGCTATGTATACGAATGTTCTCCGGCACTTCCGCCAAGTTATCAAATATTTAAATTTTTCTCTTTAATTAAAAAATTAAAGAATTGTTAGTGTAAACATGTGACATGGTCGTTTATGTGTATATATATATATATATGAAAGATGGCATTGGAAAAGGTCAAAAGAAATGTGGGAGGAAAGAGTATGAGTATGAAAAGTGGAAACAGAAAAATATTTCATTTTAGAATGTGAGGCCTTCAAAGACAGTAGGGAAAATTATGTAGATATTCTAGCAGCTAGTTCTTGGGATAATCTATTCAGCGAAGAGTTTGTCGAGAAGCTGGAAGCGGTTATTGTAAAACTTCAAAAGAAAAAGGCCGAATACAAAAGCCAAATGGAAAAGCAATATGTCTCATAGGCTATCCAATAAACCAAGAGCACATGATTATTATCTTCCCCCAACTCACTATATAGAGTAGGAGGTAGGGGTGCTTTGAACTGAGAGCTATCATATTTATAAGTCTATAGAGTTTGAATCTGCACCTGCTAAACCATCCATCCATTAGGTTAGGGGCCCTGTGGAAGAACAACTAGTTTCCAGAATGCTGAAAGTTTAAAGGGTAGCTGTGAATCCAAGTTTTAGCGGTACCCAAAAGTTATAGGATGAAGGCAGTAAATCAAGTCAAGGGTAAGGTTGTATCATGCCATGCCATCCCATCCTGGGTTTATAGTTGGTGCCTCTTAAGGGATTCAATTCTCAAGTGGTCCAACCAGGGCTAACAGGTCTAGGTCTATAGGTGGGCAGGTAGTTAGGAAACACTTCAGTAATAGGTAACGGTAAGGTTTTTTCATGCATGCTATGCCATCCCTGGTCTATAGTTGTACCTCTTAAGATTCATTCAGTATAGGTAGAAGCAGGTGCTATTTATTCAGGTGGGTAGCAGGAACGAAGTGAAAGGCAGGTTCTAATTGATGAATTGTATTGTTGGCTCCTCTCCTCGACAGGTTCTAATTGATGAATTGTATTGTTGGCTCCTCTCCTCGGCAGGACCAAAAGATAATACATGGTACCCAGAAGATCCTATACCAAGTTCATAAGATAAATAGGCTATTTTTAACTTCGTGAACCTTAAAAATACATTTTTTCTTTCTTATAATTGTGGTAGAGCAAGTTAAGTTTATCAAGTTGTTTCAATGGATGATAACTTCGGCAGTTAAGAGGAAGAAGGGTTATTCTTTCCGACTTCAAAATCTATTACTAACATGTTCGTTAGTGGTGAATATATCATCATTATTTACTAGTTGAACGGTGAGGTATTTCATTATATGTAAATAAAAAATAAAATAAAGTTTATTGGTTTGTTGTTTAGTAATTGAGAAAGGATAAATATCATACAAACAATTAAGGTTTAAATTTAGATGGATATAAAAGCCTAAAACATAATCTGTTTTGATTTGATAGCATTTGTGTATAGGAGGGAA